>JAULBY010028450.1:0-43369 GCA_032358315.1 Ophiocytium majus
GGGGGGGGGGGGGGGGGCGGGGGGGGGGGGGGGGGGGGGGGGGGGGGGGGGGGGGGGGGGGGGGGGGGGGGGCTGACCTGCACTGCGCCGCCCCTGAGATTGGAATGTGACCGTGGAGTTACAGTCTGTCCACAGCTAGACATAGAAAGCCCCCGCACCTTTCGTGTATCCAGCATAGAGTCTCACTTAAGATATGCTTTGATATGGAGTATAACACGTACAAAGGGCGTGGTTGTGTGAGAGGAATTTCGCTAGCACTCGGGCCAATGCGTGACGGAGGGGGGGGGGGCTGACCTGCGCTGCACCGCCTCTGAGAGCGCTGTCCACAATCCCAGACAGGTTGTGGTGGTACACGGCGCTCGCCCTCTTGCCTGCAAACGCGCCAGCGTCAGTGGCGGCGCAGGTAACGCAGTGCACTTTTGGTGAGACACTGACCGGCGCGTGTAGGTGTGGGGGGCTGTCTGGTGCTTTTCACCAGGTGGACAAAGCACCCCACAGGATTCGGCCTGGCATTTTGCCCCAGCCACGGCAGTATCTGGGCTTAGCAGCCTTTTAGGTTTCTTTCACTGAGTATTTTATGTATTTGCGGGTGTGCAAGAGCCCTGAGCCATGCATGCCAGCATGCCCGTGGCGATGGCACATGCCCGGCAGCGGATGCACACAAACGCACAAAGGCTTCTGAACAACCACTAGCGACAATTGCTGCCTACAAGAAGCGGGCAGGCCTGAGCCGCCGGCACGCTAGGGCTCGACCTGCCAGGGCAGCAATACTACTGCAGTACAGGACGCACGACCCCACGTTAGCCAGCACGAATCACCACCCCGCCATGTTGCAGCCGCCACCAGCGCGCGTGCCCACATGAGCTCCTGCCGAAGCCAAAATAGCAGCAATGGTGACCTATAGAATACCCTTCAAAGTATAATATACACTGTATTTATACACTTCCGAAGTACATATCATATGTAAACTTCGAAGTATATGTACATATACTTCGAAGTATAATATGCAGTCTCGGGTGTGCGCGCCCGCACCTAGCTCCGTGCCCAGGTTGTCGAGCAGCGCCGTGACAAAGTCCCCCTGGCCCAGCAGCAGAAATTTCTTGAGGGCGCGCAGGTGGCTCGGCAGCGAGTGCTGCACCATCACCTGCGTGTGCACAGCGGCAGTGCGTGAACATTGTAAACAGCTGCTGTTTTCTTCGCCAGCAAACGGTATGGGCGGGCCCCTCTTTAATCTTACTTGTGATTGAGGACGCCAAATGCCAAACAAAAACCAAGTAGAGCAAGTGTACTTGCCCTCGTTGAGGGCGCGCAGGTGGCTCGGCAGCCAGTCACCTGCGCGTGCGCAGCACCGGCACAGCGCACGGTGCATGGGCAGCGCGTGAACGCTGTAAACAGCTGCTGTATCTTCAGCTAATGGTATCGTCCCCTCTTGAAAAATTTCGTCAATTGAAGTTTGTATATTAGTCATAGAGACATGAGGGCATGTGAAATTGAAGTTGAGGATGCCAGACGCCAGACGCCAAACAAAAGCAAGTACAGTAAAGCAACTTTGCTTGGACTTGTTTGAATATGTCTCCACAGAGAGGTATGTTGACTGAATTGTCTTTTGGTGGGACGACGGCTTCTGTGAGCGCTGTGGCAGGCGCGCCCCAGCGTCGCCCCGGCGTGATGCGAGCAGCGCAAGGGGCAGTGTGCCAAGGCTGACGTGTGGTACACGCAGCGACAGCACTACCACAACGAACACCACTGCATGATCACAACACCTGTAGAGTGCCGAGAGGCCCTCAGGGGAGGCATACAGGAGGGGCGTTGGGGGAAGGCCTCAGACCCAGCCTCGCCCTCGGGACACGTTGGTACGCTGCCTGGCAGGCTGCTCCCGCCTCTGGGCGAGGGGTAGACTGCATGCACCCGCTATTGCATGTCTGTGAGACTGATGGGTAATATTTGTTCAACGTCAAGTACCACTCCGAGGTGGCAGGCGTCACCACGTGGCAAGTCGCCATTGAGCCTCCAAAAACAGTGCAAATTCTGCAACGGCGCGGTGAGATCACCCACCAGATGCAGGGCGCGCGCGTTGGTGGCGGCGGCGCAGCGCACCACCACCTCTTGCAGCAGCGTCGCCTTGCCATACTCCAGCCGTGCCGCCGCCGCTGCCGCCGCCGCCGCGTCCTGCATGCACCAGCGCACCGCGTCAGGCGTGGTCAGCAGTTACAGCAGTTATGACATAGGTGTACTATTGTGGTGTGCTGCTGAAGTGTTGTCAAGGTCCCCGCAGCTGCCATGGCAGGGTGCGCCAGTCAGTAGGCGGGGCCGGGCGCTCGTTTGAGGTGTGCGCTGCGGGGTGGACGGTGTTATGCGGCTTCAGGGAGGAGGGGGCTTGCACTGTGCAGCGTCCATGACGGTCGCCATGGACTGGCAAAATGGTAGAAGTGGGAAGGACTGGCCACATGATGGGCCCTTGTGCTCCCACCTCCGCCGTCCAAGCGCCCATGCAGACGACTTCTTTTGAAGTACTTTTAAGTACCACGGTTACAGTGTGACACGCGCCCAGTGTTGTGCGCGTGCTCCGCCCGCGCCACCGAAAAATCAAGTCCGACAACGCAATCCGTTTCATGTACAGCGTGTACTTCTAAATTGTCGCCCTTGTACTAAAACAGAGGGTGCAGAAAGGAGGCCCTTGTTCGAAAGTTTTTACTGAAAGTAGGTTCAAACATCGCCCTCGCCAGTAATCACAATGTAACAACATCTTCACTCTTTTCAATTTTGGTTATTACACTGAAATACGCCAAAGTATGAGGTAGTACAAAAATGGTGCTTTTGATTGAAATTCAAGTACATTTTCGCGCGACTGAGAAGGAATCAAGTGGACTGGTTGTGCTCCCACCTCCGCAGTCCAAGCGCCGCCCACGCCGCCAGGGCTGCCGGCGGGCGCAGGTGCAGGGACCACCGCACCACCGCCCTCGCCACCATTCGCCGCCGCCGCAGCCGCCGCCTGCATGAAGTTGATTGCCTTTCCCGCCACCAGTATGGTGTCCGCGAGCGCCGCCGGGATAAAGGAGGGGAGGGCGCGCACGTTCACGTGGTAGCGCTCCGCCCAAAGGCCGTCCTCCGGCACCTGCGGACGCGCACATGGAAGCAGTACAAAGTGTGTACCTCTAGAAGTGCATACTACAGCAGCACTTCGAAGATATGAAAGAGTGTATGTGGTGCCAATGAAGGTATATAGCACACGTGTATGTGAGAGCAAGCTGCCGCAAAGTTAGAGGGGGCATGCGTGTTTGTGTGTCACCGCTCGGACCGCAGGCCGTGCTCTGCCACCTGCGGTCGCGCACATGGCAGCGGTACAAAATGTGTACACTCATGTTGTCAAGTGTACATACATAGTGCTGTAGTACACCGTTCACAAGCTGCGGCGAAGCTGGGCGGGGGCGCGCGCCTCCGCCCGAGCGCGCCGTACTCTGCCAGCAGCCTACTTGCGACTCCACAAATTTGGAGTGTGCATGCGTGTTGCACATTGCAGGCGCGCACCAAAACGTTGCCACCCCCAACAACTGCCACACCACCACTCCACACGTGCACAGCTTTGCCAGCAAGAGCCCCGTAACAGCACACGTAGCCGCGACATCAACAGCCGCCGCAGCAGCAGCAAAAACCGCAGCAGCAACGGTGGCAACAAAAGCCCTGGCAGCAGCAGCCACCGCCGCGCCACCGTCAGCAGCAGCACAGTGCCGCACAATCGCACCCCACCCACCTCCGCGCGGCAGCACACAAAGAAGTCCTCATTAGGCCCGCCACCGCTGCTGCCGCCGCCGCCGCCGCTGCCACCCTCCAGCTCCCCGCGGCACACCCACGCACGGATGGAGTTGAAGACGGGGGCGCACACGGGTCGCATGACGCGTGCCACAAAGCCGCCCGCGGCAGGGTCGCCGTGGGCGACGTGCCCGTGCAGGCACGATGCCAGCGCGCCGCCCTGAGCGGCAAAGAGAATAGTGCGAAACACTTGAGAGAAAAATGTGTGAGTACAAGTTGCTTTCTATGAGAGGTTGGTCCTCGCTCTTCCTCTGACAAGTTTCGTTAACTGCGCCACAAAGCCGCCCGCGGCGGGGTCGCCGTGGGCGACGTGCCCGTGCAGGCACGACGCCAGCGCGACGCTCTGAGCGCAGCGGCGGCATGGAGAGTAATGCCAGAGAGTAATGTGACACGCTTTTGAGACAATGTGAGTAGGCTAGTGCCAGTTGTTCTGTGCGGGTCGCATGACGCGTGCCAAAAAAGCCGCTCGCGGCAGGGTCGCCGTGGGCAACGTGCCCGTGCAGGCACGACGCCAGCGTGCCGCCCTGAGCGGCAAAGAGAATAGTGCAAAAACACTTTTGAGAAAAATGGGCTAGTACAAATTGCTTTCTATTAGAGGTTGGTCCTCGCTCTTCCTCTGACAAGTTCAAGTTTCGTTAACAGCGCCACAACGCCGCCCGCGGCGGGGTCGCCGTGGGCGACGTGCCCGGCAGGCACGGCGCCAGCGCGCCGCCCTGGGCGCAGCGGTGGCACAGAGGATAGAGCAAGATTCTTTCGAGACGATTTGGATGGGCTGGGACAAGTGGCTTTTTTACTAGTGTTTGCTTCTCGCTTTTCCTGTAGGACGTCGCATTAGCAGCAGGCACGACACCAGCGCGCCGCCCTGAGCGCAGCGGCGGCATGGAGAAGAGTGCGAAACGGGCCGCAGGCCACATGAAAGGCGGCTCAACATACGGTAACAGAGGAGTGTACTCCAGATCGATTATTTACTCCTGGAGGTACGCAGCACTTACAGTGTTATGAACATCCCAATACTGAAGTGTAATTGACACCTCCGAGGTATGTGATGGCGGCGTCTAGGATTGTGCGTGGCAATGCGGGTACCGCCGCCAAATTCCTGTGCTACTGTAGTTGTAATTGAAGTGCGGCCGTCATGTGCGCACCTGCAGGTTGCCCGCTGCCTCGGTGAGCGTAGCCATGAGCCGCAGCCGCTCCAGGGGGTCCACCGACCACAGCACCAGCCGCCGCAGCGTCAGCCCCTCGCCACCCTGCAGCACAGCAGCGAGCAGCCGCACCATGGCATGCATAGCACAACACCATATGGCGTGTGGGTGTCAGTCGCATTGTGCACAACTGTGGGGGTTGGCACTGGACAAGCGCGCATAGCAGTAGACACTACACACAACGTCAGCGTAATTCACTAGGCAGCGTCAGCCCCTCGCCACCCTGCAGCACGGCAGCGACACGCCGCACCATGGCGTGCACAGCACACGGGCATGCGGAGGGCGGGTGGGAGTGGTATCGCGCAGAACTATGGGGAGTGATGCTGCGGAAATGCACATAACAGTAGACACTACACAACGTCAGCGTCATTCACTAAATAGCGTCAGGCCCTCGCCACCCTGCAACGCGGCAGTGACGAACCGCACCATGGCGCACAGAGTGCAAGTCCACATGGCGTGTGGGTGTCAACTCACATTGTGCACAATTGTGGGGGTTGGAAATGCGCAAACGCACGCCAGAGTGGACACCACACAACGTCAGCGTAGTTCACTAGGTATGTTGTATTGGGCCAAGCACGCGCGCAGTGCTCGCATCACGCGGCTTGACGGCACCGCAGAGCTGTGAGCAACATGCGTACCTTGAGGGCAGATGCACTTACGCAGCATTAACGGGAGGTGGGGGTAGGGCAGTGCGTTGTGTGCGTTGTGCGTCAGTGCACGAAGCACGCGCTGAGCGCTGGTGCACAGCACAGCAGCTCTGTCTGTACGAGAAACTTGGTGAACTCGTCGCTGGCAGCGGCAGCACGGCAGCGGTTCGACCAAGTGCTGCCGTATTTCGTTTAGGCCTGCAGGGTGCTGCATGAGAGCCAGTGTAATGTGCAACCATGTATTGCGTTCTTCGCAAGGTGCCCGCCGCACACGCCACTTGGGCATATTTGCTGTAGTACACTGTGGCTATGTGATCATCACCACACGGTGAATGACGAAGCGACATGCAGGTCTCACAACGCGCCTGGTGAGCCATCCCGCAAGCCAAACGTCCATGGCAGCAGGCGGCAGTTAGTACGCTCACCAGCGTACCGTAACTGACGGATTATAACGCCCCCTCGCGTTGTCAGCGGCGGGGTTTCCTGTTGCTAGCACGGGGGGCGTTATGCAATGCACCCGCGTTATACAGAGTAGCCAAATTTGCATAGAATACCCCCCCGCGATGTCGTCATTGAGGCGCCGTCAGCCTCGCAGGGGGCGGTATACAGGGTCATATGACGCTGCATAACGCCCCCCCTCGTTAAACAAGACCCCCGCGCTATACTCTGTCAGTTACGGTACACAGATGCCAGCACGTACGTACTGCCAGTTTTACGTACTGCTCTGTAAGTGCACATATGTATGCCACCATAACATACTTCAGCCGGTTCACTCATTAAGGCGCCTGTGAGCAGCCTGCGCCGGCGCGCCTCCATGAGTGGACAAGTTTTGCTGAGCAGCGTGCGAGGGCGACAGCAGTTAACATACATGTACACATGTATACATACCATCATAACATACTGAAGTATTACACATACCGTATGCACTACTTCTGAAGTATAAGTGATAAAGAAGTACCGGTGTGAGTTTAACCTGTCAACCGTGTGAGTTTAACCTGTCAACCGTGTGAGTTTAACCTGTCAACCGTGTGAGTTTAACCTGTCAACCGTGTGAGCCGCCCGCGAACTGCGCCTTCCTGACGGCCAGCAGCCAAAATTATTGCGTACTACAGTTACATGCATGTATACCATCATAACGAACTTGATGAAAAATATTAGGTACCGGCACATGTATCTACAGTATACCATCACAGAAAGTCATTGGAGCACATGTGAGCCGCCCGCCAGCTGCACCTCCATGACGGCCAGCAGCCGAAAATATTGCGTGCTACAGTTACATGTTAAGTATACCATCAAAACGAAATTGACGAAAAGTACCATAATAGGTAGACTCTACATGAATCTACAGTATACCGTCATAACATTCATTGGAGCACCTGTGAGCCGCCCACGAGCTGTGCCTCCATGACGGCCGGCAGCAGGAAATATTGCGTACCACAGTTATATGCATGTATACCATCATAACACATTTGATGAAAAGACATGTACTAGGTAGTATCTGCAGTATCTGATACCATCACGAAACTCATTGGAGCACCTGTGAGCCGCCCGCGAGCTGCGCCTCCATGACGGCCAGGAGCCTGAAGTAGTCGGTGAGCTCGTCCTGCAGCGCCTGCGCAAACGCCAGCCGCACACGCCCCACCGCATCCCCCGCACCCAGCGTCTCGTCCACATACTGCGTCACCTGCGCAGTAACATAAAATTGTGTGTGTGCAAGCGCAGGCCGCATGAATAGTGATGGGTCACGGCGTACAACGTATTTTATACGTTATACAAAATACGGCGTATTTCTACGCCAATAAATGCGATATACGGCGTATTCGCCGTTTAAATACGTTCATTTGCGTACGTTATACGGCGTATTTACATACGTTATACAGTGTATAATAATACAAAAATTATACGCTTTGACCCATCACTACGCATGAAGCAGTGTGTCTGTGGCGGCAGTGCGCTCGCGCTAGCGCTGAGGGGGGGACGAGCATGCGCAAGGCGGTGCTGCAGGCAGTTACAGGGGGTGAGCAGGCTTCACGCGGCACTGTGTGCAGCGCAATCTGAGGACAGGCGTGCAGCGCCATCTGGGGACAGGTGTGCGCAGTCACTGACGGGGGCTGATGCGAGAGGGCACCGCCACAAAACCCGCCCTGCTCAACAGACTACCATGCCACCACATGCACTTACGTCAACGTGTGGCCATTTTATGACCAAATTCTGCACTGCACGCCACCAGTCGCGCAGCCGCCCGCCACGAGAGCAAGCGCGCCCGCATGGGCGCAGACAGTCAGCATTGCGCGCGAGACTGGTGATCACAGTAGTGTGCGCACACATGTGGTGTACTTCAAGATGGCGCAGCGTGTTGTATGCGGTCTGAAACCTCAACGGCATGCAGCTAGCGCGGCCGCGTGTGCCTGGCGTGCAGCTGCGATGCTGCGTACTTCGAATTATATAGGTGCTCAGCAGGACATGTGTACAGGGACCCGCCTGATTATAAGCATATATGTGGTAGGTGAGACTTGCTGCCCGGTAGGCGCGGTCTTTGCTTTGTTCACCCCTTGCATGGGTGTCATCCCAGGGTGATGGCCCCTACGGGTGGGCAGACATACAGTGGAATCTATCGCTCCTACTAGTAGACGAGTTCTCATACATGCTTCGAAGTACTTCAAAAGTATGTACTGTACATACACGCATGCATACCTACTTCAGTATATATCCTGGTGTGGCACTCACATGCATAAAGAGCCACCCCATCTCGCACAGGCGCAGCACCATGTCGCGGGTCGCCGGAGACAGTTTCAGCGCCGGGTCAACTGCGTAGCCCTGCGGGGGCCACAAGCACGAGCCGCCGCGCGGTCACATATCAGCCTTATTAGCGCACATTCAGGCAGTTGACAGGGCTGGCATTAAAGGCGGGCACTGTTTATTGAGGCTATGCAGCCATTTTTGCGGCCGCTAGTTCACCCATGGCTCTGCAATGGCTGCCTGATCAGGCGACGGCGTTGTACCATTGACAGGGTTGGCATTGGGGGAGAGCACAAGGCATTGAGGGGAAGCACAAAGGGTCGTTTCGGTGCGGCCATTCCCGCGGCCTCCGCAATGGGGGCCTGGGTGTGCAAACACGTTACCATGACACATCGTCACCGCCTGGACTACCGCGTCAGCCCAATGGCGCAGCTGGTGCACTGCAAGGGTTGCCAGCGCCCGACAGCAGATGTGCAGCGCCACTGACAAGCGTTCGCGGCTGTGGCTGATGCCGAGCGCAGGTACTTCTTTAGAGTACAACATATGCTTGCCGCCTCTGCCCGCGCATGTACCCCCGCCACAAGCTCCTTACCATCTGTAAAACACACACTTGCACAGGCACTTCATGTGTGTACCATGTGCCCCTGGCGAGGGGCATGCAGCGCTCACCTGCGCGGCCGCGTCGTAGCGCACATGTGCGCCGTCAATCCCCTGCAGCACGTACAGCACGTCGCGCAGCAGTGCGCGCTCCGTCGCTTCCGCCAGTACCGCGCCGCGCGCCGCCGCCGCCGCCGAAGCCTCTCGCCCTAAGACCCCCCCCCTGGCGCCGTCCCTGCTGGCGCCGCCGCCACCGCCGCCCGCCGCAGCCGCTGAGAGTGGCGTGTCGGCCGCGCTGGCCGCGGAGCCGCGCCGAGAGGAGCTGGCGTACGGGGCGGGTTGCCTGCCGCGGCGGCAGTTACAGATACAGTTACGGCAGTTATTGTTACGGCAGTTGCAGTTACAGTAATAGTTAAGGCAGTTACAGTTACAGCTACGGCTGTTACAGTTAGTTATAGTTACGGCAGTTACAGTTACAGTTACGGCAGTTACAGTTACAGTTACAGTTGTGGCAGTTACGCACAGGGTGCGGCGCGCGCACTGTGGCGGCTGCTCGCGATGAGGCATGCCATGGGATGGGTGTTTGAGGGTGGCAGGGCTCATGTTGAGATGCTGGCGGTGCAGCGGTAGTGCAATTGCACCGATGCGGCGCCGCCTTGCAGCAGGTGGTGCCGTAGTTGTAGCTGCGCAGCGGCGCGTGCTGCGGCAGCCATTTGCAGGTGTCCATGAGCAGTGCCGAGAGGTGTTATGCAGCGAGCCTGATATGGCTCATGCCGGGGCTGGTTGGGTTAGCGTGTGCCAGCACGGTATGGTAACACCATCTCCTACATTGTAGTAGGTTCGCTGCATGCTACCTCCTCCTGTAGACCATACTTTCTACGGCCGCACAACACGTGCACGGCTGGTTGCGCCCCACACCACCAGCACACCGAAAGTGTTCCACGTGCGCGGTTTACTCTGTGCGTTTGTCGCACAGTGTGCTTGCAAGGGCTGCATAACTGATGATTGATCAGGGCATCCAACACAACGTATGTAATATGTTATACTGTACTTCACGGTTACATCATTATACTTCGAAGTACACCTTACGTACATACTTCAATGACACATTACACGGCGTACAATGAAAAAAACTGTACGCGGACCCACCACTGTGCACAACACTACCACACGCTGCCAACTCCCACGGCCACGCACCTCAGCGACTGCCAGCTCTCGCGCAACACCGACGGCGCCTCCCCCCCCCCCCCCCCCCCCCCCCCCCCCCCCCCCCATACCGACTGCTGCTCACAAATGACGACGCCACCTCACTCGCTCCCCCGCCCACGCTGGAGCTGCCGGCGGGAGCCCTGAAGGCCCCCGGCGGCGGCAGCCGTGGCGGCAGCGCCGCGCCGCCAGCGTGTTCTGAGTCGGCGGCGTCTGACAGCTCCTCCAGCAGGCGGAGGACGGCGCCGCGGCTGCGCAGCGCGCTGAGGGCGCGCAGGCGGAGCACCAGGTCCTGTGCGGCAGTTACAGAGCGGTTACAGTTGCGGCAGTTACACGGCGGTTACAGTTGCGGCAGTTCCACGGCGGTTACAGTTGCGGCAGTCACATGGCGGTCACAGTCGCGGCAGTTACAAAGGGGTTACAGGTGCGGCGGGAGTTGGGGCGGGGGGGGGGGGGGGGGGGGGGGGTGGGGGGGGGGGGGGTAGGATTAGCTTGGTGTGGTGCGGGGCTGTGGTGTCGGGCGCATGGGGTTGTGATGTGGTTGTGTGAGAGGTGATGGCCGCAAAAAAAGGTGGCAACGAGGCAGCTGACAGCGACAGCAGCTGCGGCGGTTGCAGTTGGAGGACGAGGTGTAGGCAGTACGGGTCGCTTTCTGTCTGCCAAAGGCAAGTAATGCCGCTCATGGACAATACAGTCAGCACACCCCAGCACCAGCAGTAATGGTACCCACTGCCCATTTTTGTTTTCTGTTGATGAAGCGCACGTTTTTCAGCATCATGGTTGCAGAAAAGTTGGATGGTTGCTTCTTCTGTCACCAGGGGCTGCATCTGCATGTACAGCACACACACATGCTTGCCTGGAAACGCAGCGCCGACTCCGTTGAGCCTATATAGCTGCTGCTGCTCCCTGCCGTGCTGCCACCATGCACACTGCTGAGCGGTGTTGTCAGCAGCCGGCGCTTGATTGCCGAGCACGTCTGCGCCTCGTCAACCTTGGATGATCTGGCGGAAGTTCGCGTTGACGTACCGCAGCACGCGAGGCACAAAAAAAATAATTATTGGATGCTGTGTCAGGGGCTTGCTTAACAAGACGGCGCACGTTGTCTTCATGAGACACATCACTTTTGGCCCACAGCGCTTATTACAAATTTTGTTGTCACAACAACACAATGTGACAGCGCTAACCTGCGGGGAATGTGACGCCTGTGTACAGAGAGTGGGGCATTTCGAATCGACCTGTAAGTGACCACGGCACGACATTCCCGCCACCAGCGGGGGTGCTGGACGACGTTGCTGCAGGTTCGCACTTCGTGGAGCAGGGTTGTGCTGTGTGGGGCCACCCAGGCCACCTATGAGTGGCCAAAATGGCGAGGTGCTGGTGCCTCACAAAAGCAAACAGCAACACTAGCAGCTAAACTGCACCTATTCCGTTGCAACACCTGCCCTCACCCGATGCTGCTGCCGACAATGCGCCAGCACAGCCTGAAGGCCCTTTCCATCTCTCCCCCCTGCCCCCATCCGCTGCCTCCCCCAACCTGCTGCTGGTGCCTGGGCGGCTGCCCCGCCCTCCCATGCAGCATGTGGACCACCAACTGCTCCATGAGCCTGGCGGTGATGTCAGGCCCAGACATGGCTGCTGCTACTGCGCTGCTAGCGGCCCCGTTGACGTGGCTGTAATGCGGGCTGGCGCCCCCTGTTATCGGTTATCTCGCCATCGTGCACGCCCTCCCCTGTGTGTGTGTGAAGTCAACTGCTCACCCCCGCAGAGGCGGGAAAAGTGGATTTGAATGTCGACAGTTCTGCAGACATGACAGATGCACGCAGCTGAGTGCCCAGGTGCACAGCGGCACGCTAGTGGTGGTCGCAGCAGCCCCAGGAGCGCGCACGCACATCTGCGCGCCACCTTGTGAGTGCGCTTGTTGGTGGCGCACGGCCGACACCCACGCACTGGTTGGCACAGGGCAACTGCCGCCAAATTGTTCCTGCTCGCTCTGTGTGTGCAGCAATATCAGGCAGCAGGCGGTGAGCCGCAGGGGAGTGAATGGACCGGTCTGAGAGCTTCGACGCCTTCATTGAGGCTCTGTCTGACGATTCCGATGATGGCGACGCGGCCTACACCAGCAGGTCCCACAGGCACGGGACGTCTGATCCCACTGGTGAGCCCCAGGTGTAGCCCCAGGTGTTTGTTGCCGTTCCAATTGCATGGTGTCCGCAAAGAAATGACGGCAGCGGCAGCACTTGTTGCCGGCTAGACCTCCACCGAGGTCATGGCAGGCAGCATCGCCATGTCTGTTTTTCCACGCGTTACTCGATGTGCACTGCTGGGACAACCTGTGCACTGCTGAAGCAGCTGCTGCAGCACCAGAGAAAGCAGCAGCAGCACGCATGCACCACCACCACAACCCTGCCAGCGCTGCTGATGTTTCCAGCACAACTAAAAGTAGCAGCAATACACCTTGGGCCAGCCTCTTTCATTGGCGTACCCTCAAACCAGGGCAGGCAAGCAGCACCCGCACTGCAACATGGAAGCGGGTGTTGCGTGCTAACTCTCAACGTCTGCAAGTGCACGTCTGCAAGTGCAATCACATGTGGACATGAACGCTTGAACTGGAATGACATGCGCTGAAACCGTTGTCACAGCCAGCAAGGGCACCGCGCAACGGCGGACCATGGGCAGCAGCAGTCGCAGCGGCGCAGCAGCGGCAGCGGCGGAGGGCGGCGGCGGCGGTGACGATGATGTGTACGCATTTGATGTGCGGTCGTCCGACAAGTGAGTCTATACTTCGAAGTAGAAATATGGGTTGCACACATTTTTGTGTCTATACTTCAACGTACAACAATGGTTTCTACACAGTTGTTTGTGTTCGCTGGCAGCCGGACAGTCAGGTTACTGCAACAGCATAGGAAGCCTGCCTGTTCTCACATGTGCATCGGCACGCTGCTATGACTGCAGGCACCTGCGAATGGCTGCCATGCAGTAGCAAGGCGGACATGTGTGTTTGCATTGGCGCTCTGTAATGCACATCATGTGGCTGCTGCGAGTGCATCTCACTCCATGTGAGAGCTTCATGATTACCACGTCGCACCGGCTGCCCCTGCAGCAGTAGTAGCAGCTCTATGGTGCGGCTGCTGGCATGTAGTGCTGCTGCTGAGCTACCATCATCAACCGGGCACTATCACATTTGGGGTGGACATCACAGACTGCATAGGGTGTTCCACAGTGTTCGTACACACGGTACCCGGCACACATTCATGAGCCATGAAAGTGTCACTGGCCCAGAAATTCATGTGCTGATGCACCCAGCCAACTTCAACTTGACATGCACACACAGCCAACTTCATTTTGACATGCACAACTTCAACTGTACATGCACACATGCTGGCGCTGAACGCTGAGCAGAAAGCGGCGGTCGCACCACACGCGCAAGTCCAAGCTGGAGGGCAGCGCCAGCAGCAGCCGCGTCGGGCGCGCCAGCCGCCTGCAGCCGCACCTAGCCAAGGAGGCGGCTGAGAAAAACACCAGTGACAGGGTGAGTGCACCAGCGCGTGCGGGCTGGCCCAAAGGAGTTGAAGTTTTGTGCACTGCAGTTGAACTAGAAGTTTGTACAGCGGCCCGCCAGCGCAGTGCTATGGGGGCTGCACTTGAAGTGAATGCGTGTGCAGCGCCCTGACAGCTGTTGCTGAGGAAGGCAGCGGCAAAATTTACCAGTGACGGGTGGGCACGTGCCAGTCCGTGCTGCCATAACATGTTGAAGTCGGAAAATCAGTTGAACTTGTTCTATCAACTGCACGATACTGCTGGCGTTGAGGTGCGTAAATTGGGCCGCGCCTTGCAAGGGGCCAGCTACAATCAACAGCAGCGACAGGGTGAGAGCATATGCCAGCCCGTGCTGGCGCAAGTGTGTACAGTGATGCAAACCAACGCTAACGAGTGAGTGGAAACACTTACGGAACAACACCCAGCAGCAGCGGGCGATGCCCAACTTTCTGCGCACACAAACCGTTCACTACTCGCATGCCCTGCCTGTGCTGACGTGTGGTGAGGTTTATGTGAGTGACTTGCGGTGCGCCTGCCTGCAACTGGCCCGGACTCGCTAAACACAATCATAAATAAAATACAGCAGAAAAAAAATCAAGTGGTCACTTTCTCTGCCCGGTGTGCGCACATACCCGCGCTCCCTATTCTTGCACACCCGCACCTGAAAGAAAGCTTGCCACCTCTAACTGTAGAGTCGGCTGGTGTAACCGCTGCTGGCGTAACCGCCGCTGGTGTAACCGCCACTGGTGTAATCGCCGCTGGTGTAACTGCCGCAGGTGGCGGCGATCCTGGCGCGCGTGCGCCAGTCGGCGGAGGCCCTGACGTCATCGGCCGCCAGCAGTGGCGGTTACGCCAGTAGCGGTTACGCCAGCGGGCTCGGCACGCCCTTTGCCGCTGCCGCCGCGGCGGGGGGCGCCGCCGCCACCACGACGAGCGCCTTTTTCAGCGAGTACGAGGCGTCGGACTCGCCAAACGTGGGCACGCCGAGCAAGGGGGCGGCGGCGGCGACGGCGGCGGCGGAACCTGCTGGTGGCGCTGGCACAGGTGCGAGTGCGGGGGGGACGGCGGGGACGGCCTTGCCGGCGCATTGATGGTTGATGGCCTGGAGATGTGGTGGCGTTGCCGTTGCTTTGGCAGCAATGCCTTAGTGCACTTTGCTGGCAGCGGTGAAGCCATGAACGAAGTTTGCGGGTGCAGCAACTATGCATCCGTGTGTCCGCTGCGCACGTTTGTGCATTGAGCCGCGCGAACGTGGCAGAGCGCACATTGCTGCCATAGTGTGTCATGGCGACTGCCGTCTCCTTGGGCAATGCGCACCCATCTGGTAGTGTCTTCCCCTTCCTTCTTGCCCCTACCGTTGCTATCACTGTGCCCCTGCAGGCAGTGGCATCGCGGGCGAGTTTGCTGACTTCGCGCGCAGCCTGCGCAGCCTCAAGGGCGGCGGCGGCAGCAGCAACGCCAGCGGCAGCGGCGGTCGCAGCAGCCGCAGCAGCATCAGCAGCCACAGCGGCGGCGGAGGCGGAGGCGGAGGCGGCAGCGTGCCGCGCGGCGGCAGCCGGCATGAGTCTGTGGCGGCGGCAGCAACACCAGCTGCCGAGCACACTGGTGGTGGCGCTGGCGGTTACGGAAGCGGTTACGCGGACGACAGTTTCGAGGACAAACCGTCGGCGCCCCCCGCTGCCGCTGCTGCTGCCAGCGGAGACGCTGGCACCGCGCCCGCTGGCGGTCACCCCACGGGCGGCGACAGTTTCGTTGACAGTTACAGGCGCGACAGTCTCGAACGGCGCCAGGCGCACGAGGACGACGAGTACGCGGAGGAGGCGTTCGATGACGCGAGCAGCGGCGGCGGCCGCGACGCACAGAGCCCCGCCGCACCGGCTGCTGCGGCGGCAGCTTCGCCAACGGGTGCTGCTGCAGGCGAGGGTGGCGGGGCAAGCCAGGGCGCGCCTCCAGTGTTGCATTCACAGCTCAGGTGTGCAGGCGGCACCGTTTTCTCGCAAGCCAGCTTTCATAAAGTTGGCGGTGGTGCGAATTTGTGGAGGCCGGCGTGTGCAGCGACAGCAGCGCAGCGCGTATGTGTGTGTTTACCTGGGCTCATCACATGCGTAGCGGTAGGTCACATCGTCTGACACACAAGTGTAAGGTACTTGGTTCAGTGCATGAGTACACTTAGAAGTTGTTCAGTACGGCATATGCAGCATGACATGTGTACATTACACTGTAACGTTATCATATCCCACGTGCATGCACGTCACTTCATGCCCCTGAACACCAACACTGTGTGGAGCATAACGCTGCAAACACACCCCGGTGACCCAAAACTAACCCTGCCCACCATCTCCCCCCCCTTCTTCGAACACCTGCCTCCTTCCCCGCCAGCGAACGCCTTGCGCGCTTCAACAGCGACGAGGTGACGGCACAGCTCCTGCAGCGTGCCGCAGTGGCGGTGGCCGCGGCCGCCCCCTCCCCCGAGCCGCTCCCACCCGCCCTCACCCCTGTCACCGGCGGCAGCGGCGGCGCACGGCGGGGTAGCGGCACCAGCGCCAGCCCCGCCCCTGTTGGCCCGCCGCTAGCCGCTCCTGCGGCAGACACGGCAGCACCGCCTGCCACAACTTCAACTTTGGAAAGCGCAGTGGACGCGCCGTCCGCGGCAGCCGCTGCTGCTGCATCCACTGCTGGTGGTGGTGAGACGGTGGCGCTGCAGCAGCGGTCGCGCCGCGGCAGCGCTGCTGGCGTCGCCGTTGCCGCCGTGGCAGATGCAGCTACACCGCTGCAGGCGCCCGCAATGAGCCCGGCACCCTCCCCACCGCCGCCGCCGCCGCCGCTGCCGCTGGAGGCTGCGCCAGCACCCAGTGCGCAGCAGCAGCAGCAGCAGTACCAGCGCTATGTTGAAGTTGAAGTTGGTGACTCCCCCGCGCCGCCGCCGCCGCCCCCGCCGGAGTCTCCGCACGCGCACGCCGCATGGGTGCGCGGCGGCGGAAGCAGCTGGACTCCTGACGCGGCAGCCGCCAGCGCCAGCACCCGCAGGGAGGCCGGCCATGGAAAAAGCGGTTACGAAACTGGCGGTTACAGCGAAAGCGGTTACGGAGCGGGCACGCGCGGCGCGGATGCGATGGGTGGGCGTGGAGGGGAGGCAGTGGAGCGTGCGGCGGCAGCGGCGGCGGCGACGGCTGCCGTCGGGTGGACTGTGCCTTGCGCGGCGCCATCGTTTGCGGAGCTCGAGGGGCAGCTGCGGCGGCTGCAAAAGGTGACAGTGAGGCCCCCCGCCACCGTTCTGCGTGCTATGTGAGGGGTGTTTGTGGGGGGGGGGGGGGGGGCTCAGTGCCCGCTCATGCTTGCTTGCTTGCAGGGATTCACGGCATCCGCGGCAGCGGCTGACGCTGTCGCCGCCTGCAAGCTGGCGCGGCCTCCCATGCCACGCTTGGCCCGCACACGCCGCCTTAGGGCGTGCCAGGGCGCCCACAGCATGCCAAAGTCTCTTCCACGCACCAAGCCACACCCCTAGGCACCAGTTAATACACACCCGGACGCGCTGACACACTCGCTCGCTGGCGCACGCGCACACGCCGGCGGTGCGCAGGCCGCCCCCCCACCCCAGGGTGCAACTGCCCGCCCCGGCCGCATTGGCAGCAGCGTTGGCGGCGGCAGCGGCGGCAGCGGCGGCAGGAACGCGTTGGGCGCAGCGCTGGCGGGCAGCGAGGGCAGCGCCTACCGCAAGTACGCGCAGCTGCAGCGGCAGCCTGGCGGCGGAGCGGCGCCGGCGCGGCGAGGCGGCACTCGAGGTGCGTGCGGCCGGCTCTGCTGGTGCTGTGTCGCTGAAGTGCGGTGTGTGTGTATGTGGGGGGGGGGGGGGGGGAGGCAATAGGTGGGCATGGCAGGCGCAGCTATGTGTGTGCGGGAGGTTGGTGTCAGCTGCGTCGCGCTGGCGCAGGGGAACCCATGTTGTTGAAGTTTGCTGTTGTGGGAAGGGCGAAGTACTTGAAGTTGCAGGAGGTGCTGCTGTCGGGCGCCGGCGCCGCCACGCACCGCACTTCGAAGCACGTGAGTGTGTGTGTGTCGACTCAGTCAGCTGTTCAGCGGCCGGGTGTGGTGTGGATGCTACCGCTGAGCCAACCTGATTCTGAGCGGCGGCGCACGAAGCGGGCACGCAGCAACCCACCGCGTGCCAGAGTGGCATACTACCGCCTTCGCCGTGGCACCCGCGCCCCTCTGGAACATGGCAGTGCATGCCTGTCTAATGTCATGCAAGTCCTGGGGGCATACACGAACGCATGCCATACCTGCGACCTGCGTGCCCACCATTTGCCTCGCCGCTGGTATGACGCACCTGCACTCAATGGGCCGAGGGGGGGCGTCTTTGTGCGCCCAACCCCCCTTGGGTGTGCTCGATGCGCACGAGAGTCGGTCATCGCTAGGGTTGCCAAAATCGTGATTTTTCTTCAAAAGTACTCAGAGTAAACGGTAACATATTTTGACCATAAACCTACAACTACTGAACCTACTCCAAGAATGTTTTGCGCTCGGCAGAGTAGGGCTATGACAAACCTTCAAGGCATCGTAGGCTGCGGTAGGCATCTGCAGCGGGTATGCTGGAACTACGTTTGACCGCAACATGTCCAGGAATTACAATTCTGGCAACTCATCATCACACATGCTTGCCGCATCCATGTCTTCCCCGCACTGGCCATGTGTCGTGCCTGCATGCAGCAGCTGCGCGTGGGCCCGTCGGCAGGTCGGGAGGGCGGCAGCAGCCAGGCGATGCACAGCTGGAGGGGCCACTGGACGAAGGTACTGGCAACACATCTGCTCCCAATGCCCCCCCCCCCATGCTGTCCCTGATGGTGCCCGGGCGGGGGAGGGCAATGCGGTTCACCGACATGCCAGGCGCATTTGGTGCGCAGCAGTGCCGCTGGCCCTGTGTGTTGCTTCTGGAGGATGGCTGCCTTTGTGCTGGCGTGCCGGCTTGGTGGCGCTGGGTAAGCAGCTGCTGAGGTGTGGGCTTGGGTAACGACTGTTCGCGTGCTCATCAGTGTTCACGAGAAGGGGGGTCACCTGGCTGGTAGGGCGGCGGCCGCGTGGCAGTGTGTGTTTGACAGTGTGCGACTGCTGCTGCGCATGTGGTATGCTGCCTGGCGCCTCCCTGTGTCTATGCCGCGCGCGTGTCCTGCACCGCATACACATGAAAAGTACTCTTCACAACCAGATACTACTGTACGTTAGTAGTATGTTTCGGTACAAGAGCAACGTGCGTGCGCCCAGCGACGTGTCGGCGCGTGCCGTGTGTTGACTCTCCCGGGCCTGCACACGCGCCAATCATACACACACTTAGCTATGCCACATGAACCCCTACTCTCTAACCATAGTTTAAGTGTGCGTGTGTGTGCGAGACGGTGTGTCAGCCGCACCCTGAGCGATGGGCAGGAACCTTTCGTGCATACTGACCCTGCCCGCACTTAACCATTTTTGCAGTGCTGTTTGCGAGGTAGGGACTCCAGGTGGCGGTATATCCTACCGCGGGCCAGCCTGCCCGCACGAATGCTGCGCGAGCCTCTCATAGCGGTTCGGTTCCCATTGTGGTTGCCCCAATGTGTGCAGCAAAAACGAACAGGCACAGCAGCCCCCACGGTGTGCCAAGCGGTTGCGTACGTGGCGGTGGACTGCATTGCTGAAGTGCCCGTTTACATGGGAATGTGCCAGCTGGCCTGTTGGCAGCATGCTCAGGGCGAAGCAGCGGGGCCACACTCGCAAGCCCCCTGCACTCCGCATGCTCTTCCGCCTGCACCTGGCTGACCAGTTTACATGAGAAGTACTTACCTGCAAATGCTATTACTCCGTGCCACCTTCATTTCCGCGCACTGCACAGTGGAACAGCAGACGCCAGAGCTGGGCGCTCTGATCGAGACGCATCTCAGAAGCCCCCGCGCTTGCCATGCGCACTTCCTCCCCCTTGCTGATCCACCCCCATTAACTGTGCACTGCTTGTAACTGCTGACCTACTACCATACTGTTTATCTGAAGTATAACACTTACTGCAATTGTGCACTACTGACTGCGTGTGCAGGCGATTTGTCGGCCGCGCACTGGGCGGTGGAGCAGCGGCGCCTGGAGCTGGAGGCCCTAGCACTGCGCATGGGCCTCGGACTCTCTCCCGTCAACGGCGGTGCCGCCCTGAACCACAGCCGCTTCAGTCCTGCTGAGCACAGCGGTTTTGGCACAGCAGCGGTGGCGCGCGGCGGTTTCAATGTACCTGCCGCAGACAGCTGTGAGGAGCCCTGGCGGGAGGCGCGGCGTCCTGACTCTGTGCAAGGTACTGAGTTGTTCCGAAGTGTTCGCCCGCGGCTGAAACTTTTGATAGTGCCTCCCAAAGTAACGTGGCCCCCACATATTGTCTGCAGCCATTGAGTGTTGGAGACTGGCAGGTCCGAAAGGCTACGGTTCCTTTGCCGCCTACCGTCCCCCAGCACCGCTGTTTGGCGTTGTGGCAACAGCCTAGGGCTTCACCCGCCGACGAATTTTTGCACACACGGCAGTGACACCACTCCCATTCGCGATGATTCACCACTGAACCAAGAGCTTGTGCACACTTAGCAGTAACAGCCACCCTCATTTGAGCGTGCCTCGCCACAATGTTTGGTGATGAACCCGTTTGTATTGGTGCGCGGGTGCTGCCTTGGCACAGGGGCGGGCGAAGGTGCTCAGCAGCAGGAGGAGGTGCAGCAGCTGAGAGGAGAGTTGGAGAGGGCTAGGGCGGAGGTGTACGCGCTGCAGGTAAGGCCCTTTTCAGTATGCAAGCATAACAATCCGACCGACTGCTCACACAGACAATGCACACAGTTCAGCGTTGGGGTAAGGGGACTTCAAATCTCCATGCGCTGAAAATTTGGGATTTTTTTAGAACGTCCATTCCTTGCTCCTCAGTGTGAGTGCAGGCAAACTGTGTGGGCACTGCATGCAGTGTTTGCAGATGGTTGTCACGAAACGGCCCACGGCGTGCACCACAACAGCACCGCTGCCAACCCTACCATGGGGCGATGACCACCAACATGGCACGCGGTGGGCATCCCTGTAAGCTCTTCATGGAAACGGGGGGTGACAACAGTCAAACACAACGTGCAAAAAGTGCCCGACGAAGGTGCATACAGGCGTACCACTGGCAGCCGCCACCGTGGGGCCTGCCGCACCGTCATTTGGGGTACAGTGCACTCGCGATTTAGTGCGCTTTGTTTTGCTGCGGTTCGTGTTTTAGGGCGGGGTCCACAGACCTGTCACAGACGGAGGCCAAGTGTACGCCGGCGCCGCAGTGCACCGACAATGACGGGGTGGAGTGGTAGCGCTTGCTCTGCCACCTGTTGGTGTACATTACACAACAATAGCAGAGGTACATCTCCTATATCACTGGTGGTACCAATACACTTCCCATCCCTACTTGGTTCCCGTCACAGTCCTCCCCTCCCCCAAGCCCACCCCACACTCACCGCCCCTCCCACCACCTCCCCCTGTTGTGCAGGCGCAGTTACGCCACAGCCCGCATCATACCAGCAGCCCGCCCGTGCCGGCAGCCAGGGCGGCTGCCCGCCGTGTGCGCGCCGACAGCGTGCAGCAGCAGCAGCACGGTGCCGCCGCTGAAGCGTCTGCCGCTGGTGAGTGAGTGCGCGTGCCCTGCTACCGCTGGGGCGGGCGGGGCGCGCAGTGCAGCCCGCAAACACCAGTAAAATGCCCACATGACAGTTTATAAGGGCAGCAATAGACATGGGCACGGCGCCGCCGCTGACGCGTCTGCCGCTGGTGGGTGGGCGTGTGCCGTCTCTGGGGCGGACTGCAGGCCGAAAACACCAGTACAATGTCCACGTGATAGTTTGTGCTGTTATGACGAAAGACATTGAGAAAGAAACCTAAAAGGGGTGCCAAGCCCAGATACTGCCATGGCTTGGGCACAAGTGCCAGCCCGAAGCCTGTGGGGTGATTTGTGCACCTGGTGAAAACACCAGGCAGCTCATACTACTGAAGTAGACTTCGAAGTACAAACTTACGAAGTAGTTACAGTAGTACTCTAAATACTGTTCGTCTGCGTGCAACAGCAGGACGGTGTCGCTGCTGATGCGTCTGCTGCTGGTGAGTGATCGCGAACGCCCTGCTGCCGCTGCGCTGGGGGTGGGCGGGCGCGCAGCGCAGCGCGTGAACACCTGTAAAACACCCACGTGATAGTTTGTGCGGCTACAACAATAGACACAGCGCTGGTGACCGGTTGCAGATATACAAAGGAACGCGCCACTGCGCTAGCAGTACTACTTTTTCTTCACGTGGCCATGTCAAGTTGGTGTGTGAGGGGGGTGAGGTGGGCAACCAAATGAACACCTAAAACCACCTAGGAAACGATTTGCTCCATAGTACAAGAGAAGTACATATGACGAGAAGCAACGTTAAAGTTTGGCCCCTGAATGCGTTACTTATCTTAGAGGTGCTTGTGTATTGTGCACAAGGCCAAGATAAGTTGATCTTTTGCGAATACTCCTGCAAGGGCAAAAAGCAGATCAGATGACTACCACATCATTTGTGTCCACTTTCGAAATGAAAACACCGCGTGGCTGTGAAATGAGTTGGAAGTTACAAGTCAGTTCTTCAATAACAGACAGATCGCGTTGATTAACATTGTGATAAGGCCCTTGAAGCGGCGGCATCACCAAAAGCGAACCCGCCCCACTAAAAGCAACCTCCTGTGTGCCTACGGCTACACGACTGCACTGCACGCCGCTGCTGCCGCTGCTGCAGGCGACGGAAGTCCTGCACCGCCGGCAGACTCCGCCACCACCCCCGGCGCGCCTACACCCAATGACCACGCCACTATGCAGGTGACCACCCCCCTCGCCGCCCCCCACCCCCAAACCCCCACCTCCACCCCCTACCCGTGCTGCTGAGCACGCCCGCCCTGCTGAGCCTGTGTCATGCTGGTTAGCACGCGCATGTTGCTGAGCATGCGCATGCTGCTGAGCACGCCCGTGCTGCTGAGCGCACCCGTGCTGCTGAGCACACTTGCCCATCTGCCCGCGCGTGCACTCATCGCGCTGCCATAAGACATGCGTGTGTCTTAATCAGCTCCGGGTGCCGCCAGGCGCTGTGTTCGTTCTCCTGGTGTCTGCAGCCCTGCCGCTGAGCAAGGCCCCTGCTGGGCCTCTGCCATGCTGCAGCGGGCGACAGTACACTTCAAGTACTTGAAGCATGAAGCTGCCTCCCACATGTGTTGACAGGTGGCAGAGCAGTAGTGGGCCAGGGTTTGGGCCAGAGCGGCTCTTGACACGTCCCTTAGGTAGCTCATGTACATGTGACATGCGTGTCTGTCAGGCAGCCGCACTTGGTGTCTGCACCTGCTGCTGTGTTTACTCTTTTGGCCTCTGCGGCCGTGCTGCTGAGCAAAGGCCCCATTGGCCCCGTTCCCGGCGGGCCATGGGTGGCGGTATACTTGAAGTATGAAAGTTGCCCTGTGCGTGCCGATCAGTGCGTGTGAGGACGAAAGGCTCTTGATAACGCACAAGCAACCAGGCTGACTGAGTGACGCCGTTACAAAACGACTGTGTGCGTGCCACGTGTTGAGGCTACAGCGCAGCCAGTCGTCACAGTGCTTACTTGACCTGGCAGTAGTAGGGTCTCAGAGTGCAGACACTGCTCACACATTGCGGTACAGTGCAACGGACTTTCATGTGGCACTTGGCGTTGTGTCGCCTGCAGCGCCTGCTCACACTTTGTGATACAGTACAACATATTCTGATGTGGCACAAGGCGCTGCGTCACCTACTCACACAGTGCGGTACAGCAGAATGGCAGTTGCATGTGGCGCATGGCGTTGTGTCGCCTGCTCACACCCTTGCGGTACAGTACCACAAATTCTTATCATGTGGCACATGGCGTTGTGTTGCCTGCTTACACTTTGCGGCATAGTACAACGGCAACCCCCTTTCAAGCTCCTTTCACAACGAATTCTTATGTGGCACATGGCGTTGTTTTGCCTGCGCAGGCGCTGCAGAGGGAGGTGGCGGAGCTTGAGCGGCTGGTGGCGGGCTACCAGAAGGAGAATGAGAAGCTGGTGGACCAGCTGCGCCAGGTGCGGCCTCCCGAGAAGTACTTAGAGTAGAAGTACTTGAAGTATGCTTCGAAGTGTATGTATGGGCCATGGCGTACAACTTAGGTTGTACTTCTTGTAGCTCAGAAGCATGTTATGCATTGTGCACCGCATTCTACGATACGACATGCAACGGCGTAATGGTGTACTCGTTTATGTGTGTAAAACGATTACCATTGTACGCAGAAGGAGAAGGAGAAGCTGGTGGACACGCTGCGCCAGGTGCGCCCTCCCGCATGAATAGTGCTGGGTCATAGCATACAACCTTATGTTGTACGTTTTGCATTACACACTGTATTCTACGCCAAAAATACGATGGTGTACACCGTCTGTGATACGTTCATACTGCAAAATATTATTCATTTAAATACTACCACTGGTAGAATTGTGTACTAGAAGTACTGCGGTAGTATGTACTGTACATACTACTGAAGTACTGTACTACATGGTACATACAATTAGTTCGAAGTACATCGTACTCCGAGGTACCGGTACGCCGCATGTAGACACAATATACAGCATACAATGAGGTTTCTAGATGTGGTGCCCCAACGCTGCGACCTGCAGCAGCCTCTTTCCATGCTTGGTATGGTGCCAGCACGGCCGCCTGACCGAGTGCGCCCCGTTTGTTGTGCACAGCACATTGAATGTCTTTGTGTTGACTTCTGATTCCAATAAATACTTGCAGGACTCGTGGACACACATGTGCAAACTTCAACTTGAACGTGCCAGACATCAAACTTCAACTTGGACGTGCCAGACGATGAGCAGCCTGCGGAGTAGTGCAGTACAGTTTGAGCATCATTGGCCTGTAAACCGGCTGCCTGCCTATAACGCATCTAGGGTGGACTACTTGGAATTTGAGTGCTGCTTCTGATTGTTTGTGTACTCTGATGCAGAGTACGCCACTGGTGTTGGCCTGGCATTTTGCCGCCGCAGCAAAACATTTGCGATTGTATTTTTTTTAGAATCTGTATGGAATGCGTACCACATGTGACTCTATGCGTTGTCCTCTGCAACAACAAACGACAGTAGCACAGAGTGCATAGCGCTGAGCAGTGCCATGATGGCAGCTAGCACAACAGGGGACAGCAGGGTCAGTCATGGTCTTTCCAGCCGCGCGCACGCCATGTGTGCACCGGGCTTTCCGCGCCCTACACAATGCATTATAAGAACACATGGCACCGCACACAGTGATACAACATAATGCCTCACACATCGCTGTCGACACTGACTGATTTCATGTGTTTACGGTGCACTCGCCATTTAGTGCGGGGTAGTGTCCACCCGCCTAGCACCCCGCGCGAAAGCAAGACCCAATCTAAATCACATAGGGCATCGTGTATTGTTTATACAGAATTACGTGGTCTGTGACAGGTCTCTCGACCCCGCACTAAAAAGTGCATACCGCACTACATAAGGGGGGCACTGTAGCACGAGATGCCTCACACACAACTGTCGACACTGAATGGTTTTCGTGCGGTCTTCTACTCATGTTTGCAGGCCAAGGACGACCACGAGCGTGAGCGCGTGGCCCTCTTTCGCGAGCGCGAATCGCTGGCGGGCGAGCTGAGGGCGCTGCGCGGGGAGCTGGACTCCGGCGGCGCCGGCGCGGCGGCCGTCGCAGAGGCTCTCAGAGCTCGGCTGGCTGCAGAGGTGGGTGTCTGTAGGTATACTTTGTCATTCATTGGCTGGCTGTTACATGCATGTACTACTAAAGTGTACTGTGTGCTGGACAATCTGGCCTCGCCGCGCCTGCGGTAACCCACATAGCAGTGCTACAGCACAAACTACTACTTAGAAGTAGCTGAATACACATATGCGAAGTACCACTTACATGTATGCACTATATTTTATACTTCGGAAGTATGAAGTATACGTTATGCTTGCACAACCAGTACATGTACACTTCAACACGCGCAATGCATTGATATATTGTTGCACGTGCGCTGGCTGCAGGGTGTCTGTCAGTCACTGCTAGGAGCATGGCTAGTGGTGGGCCACAGCATATAAATTTCGCACAGTATAACGTATCACGCAGTACATGTAAAAACGGCGGATAACGTAAACCGGCTGCAGAGGTGCGTATCTCTATCTCGACATATATGTAGTAGGTGAAATTTAGTCATGCATTGGCATGCTTATGTTACGTGCATATATTCTATAGTATACTTCGTATATACTGTGTACTGGACGCTCTGGCCTCATTGCGCCCGCGGTAACCCACCTACCCTGGGTCCTTGCCACCGATGACGCCCACTGGACAGCATGCCGTGGGTATTCATTCTTGGGCTTTTTCCACCTCGCTCTGGCGCTGTCGTCACCAGAGGCCCTGATAGTCAGAGGCGCGCAGTGCTGGGCCTCGCCTGGGGGCGTTGCCACACTTCTGCAATGCATGCAAACGGCTGGTGCCGCCAGTGTCTGCCGCACATTATTTGAGCCGGTGCGGGGGGATGCAGTGTTGTTCCGCGACGGCTGCAGTCATGGCCTTAACACACTACCAGCAGCAGTAGCAGCAGGCACATTCGCGACTGCTCAAATTTCACAGCATTGGTCATTGAAGTGTGTGCCTTTCATACATACATATATGAAACTCTCCCATGCACGCACGCGGTGACACACGCCGCTCGCCGAGGGAGGCGTGCTGCAGCAAGGGCCAGCTGCATACACATATACCGGGTACTACGTATGCACACTTTGGTGTCTGAAACCGTAATTCTGAAGTAACTTTGAAGAATACGCATGCATCATCAGTACATGCATTTTTTCACAAACAATGTACTTCCGTAGTACTTCTGAAGTGTTAGACACTGAAGTGCACGCGTGCAGGCTGCCGCCGCCGCGGTGACGGATGCCGCGCGCTCTTAAGTATACTTCTACTTGTAGTACGTTCGCATCATCAGCTCGTGTACACTCCACAAAACACACAATACTTCAAGTACTGTACTTGAAGTATACTGGCATACTGCTTTATGTGAGCGCGTGCAGGCTGCCGCCGCCGCGGCGACGGACGCCGCGCGCGACAGGGAGGCCGAGCTGCGGCACGAGCTTGACAGGGCAAGGCGCGCGGCCAAGGATGCGCTGCTGCGCGCAGAGGGCATTGACGCGCAGGCCATGCACGGGGCCGACACACAGGTATGCTGCACACATATACTGTAGCACTATGATAGTGCAAATACTTGTGTGTATGTGCCTGTGCCAGCCCCCTTGAAGGCATGTGTACAGCGCGTGTCGCCTTCGAAAACAGCTGAGCGAGCGCTGCCATGGCGCGCAGGTGGCGGCCGCGGCGGCGGCGGCGCTGGAGGACGCGCGGCGCAGCAAACACAGCTCACATGCGCACACCATAACAGCATCCATTTTCGTTGAACTTAGCTATGTACGTGCGGGTAAAGGGCGTATGCCGCCTTTAAAAATGCGATTTCTCACAGGCCTGAACGGGTGGCGCGCAGGTGGCGGCGGCGGCGCTGGAGTTTACTTTAGTTGTGTGTATCTCCAGCACAGTGTCTTTTGCCAATACAGCATAATACTTCTGAGTACAATTTTTTTTATTTTGATTGGGCACCGTCAACCGGGCCCGCCGCAGGTGGCGGCGGCGGCAGCGGCGCTGGAGGACGCGCGGCGCAGGCATGCGGGGGAGGTCGCGCAGCTGCAACGGCGCCTGGCGTGGTACGTGGAGAACCAGGAGATGCTCGACTCCCGGGCGGAAGAGAATGCGCGCCTCAGGGAGGAGCTACAGGCGCTGCGGGCAGGTGAGCGCCCAGAAAAATTTACATGAGCAACTTCTAAATTGCGTGTATAAATAAATTCCTATCTCTAGAATAAAATCATGCTGTACATCGGCGCTGCGCTGCCATGCGGTGTGAAGGCTGGGCTTGTCTTGTCTTGGCAGAACCAAGTCAACTTGTCTCGGAGGTGTGCCCAGGCACATAGAAGGCCTGTTTAACTAGAACCCAGACACTGGATCAGAAGTCATGCATGGCATGCTGGATGGGGCGCTGGCTTCACGTACCCTACCGGTGCTTGTGGTCATACACTAAACAATGGACACCACTGACATCACTGTCCGCGCAATGTCAGATGTTACCCATAAGAGATTCATGGTAATGCCACTTCAGCAAATATAGCTCCATTTACCACTTGTAAGGAAGGGCTTCTGAAGTAGTAACACCGGCATACTTCAAAAGTATAGCTCTATTTGCTGTGTGGGACGCCAAGAAGGCTGGTTGCGCAGGTGCCACATGTATGCCTGTGGTAATGGTAGGGCCCGGCATCAGCATTTTTGACGTTTAGCGCCAGCGCATGCCATGCCACCCCGCCCCCTGCGCCCCAAGTCAGCACAGCTCACGGGCGCTGCTTGCACCCCCATACGACCGTTTTGTAACTGTTGGTGTAACTGTCGGCCGCAGACACAGGCTGCTGTGACCCGTGCAGTCTGTGCCATGCTGCTGCCTTTGGAAATCGCACAGTCAAAACAGACACCGCCGCCTCACACTGCATGTACACTGCGCGTGCATGTTCGCTTTACTGTGTGCCCCTGCCTGTGCTGCGGCGACGCTGCCAGGCAGAAACGGCTCGGCGACCGGGGCTGCAGGTGGCGCTGCTGCCGCGGGTGACAGCCGCAGATCCGCGGCCAATGCGCGCCGTGTGAAGGTTAGTCCTATTTTTATATGTCTTTTTTGGCAGCGACGACACTGCTGTCATAATGCTGCTCAAGTACCTAGTGAATAGTGACTGAGAGCAGCTAGGTACTTTTTTTTTGCCCGCAACGCCAAGCAGCCGCGAGCGATGTTATTGCGCGCCGTGTGAAGGTGACTCCTATTGGCGTGTTTCTATTTGGCAGCAACAAAACTGCTGTCCTAAATGTTGCTCAAGTGCCTAGTGAATACAACTGTAGTGACTGAGAGCAGCTAGGTAGTTTTTGTTTGCCCGCAGCGCTCAGCAGCCGCGAGCGGCGTTGTTGGCAGCGCGAGTGAGCGCCAGTCGTGCCCCACCGAATTTGTGCACAGCCGCTGTAGGCGTCCGACGCACGCATTGAAAGCCTGCCCGCCATGCTTCCTTGCTCTCTTCTTTCACTAATCACACACACATGTGTAGTGATGGGTCACGGCGCATAACGTATTTCATATGTCATATACAATACGGCGTATTTCTACGCCCAAAAACGCGATACCGGTATGCGGCGTATTTGCCGTATAAATACGTTCATCTGCATACGTTATATGGCGTATTTACATAGGTTATACGGCGTGCAATGCGAAAATTGTACGCTGTGACCCATCACTTACACATATGCATGGCATGTTCATTCATTCATGTGAACCGTTGCGCAGTGCCACAGCGTGCAATTGCCTGTGGACCCTGCGCGGCATGGGCGACTACACGTGTGTCTGGTTTTGTGTGCATATATATCATATATGTTGCCAAATGGATGGTATCAGTACGTGGGCCGCCAGGCCTAGGCTGAAACTGCGTGGCAGGTTCTGCAGCAGCACTGCATGCATATGCAGCACGCCTACCACGTTTCACTGCCGCTGCCTTGCCATTCCTGTAACTTGGCAAGAGCTGCGGCAGCAGCTGCGCCAACTGGAAGGGGCACCCTGCAACAGACAGCAGCCCTAACACTGCACTACCTGCCTCTGCAGATCTGATACCTGCCTGTAAGTGCTCAAACCAGTGACTACAATGCATTAACTGCCATTAACTGGCGCACAGGAAGCTGCAGGGTCAGCTGCTGCCTGTCAGCTGATTCCTGTCAAGAGCTGCTGCGGCAGCTGTTGCACCGCAAACTACACTGCACCACCTGCCTCTGATACCCTGTTTGTAACTGCCCACACATGTAACTGCCATGTAACTTCCGAACAGGAGCTGGAGGGTCAGCTGCGTGAGCTGGAGGAGGCCCTCCGGCGCCGCAACCCGGACTGCGTGGCGAGCCTCATCCGCGCAACCAAGCCGTCGCAGTCTGTTGAGCTCAGGGCGGAAGGTACTGCTAATATGCGCAGCTGCAAGCTGAACTCCAATGTCCACTTCGATGTGAACATGCACTTGCTGTGGGCTGCTGCCGCTGCGGTAGCACCAAACCGTCGCGAGCATTGGCTCGGCATTTGTGTCTGATCATTTATCATTATTATTGTTTTATTATTAGCATTGCTAGCGTTATTACTTTTCACTAGACGTATATTAATCAGTAGCAATTAGCATGCACTTGCAGGGATCCTGCAACGTGTGCGTCTAGTGCATGGGGGGACCCCTCACTGCCCGCCCCGGCTGTGAGGTAGGGACTCCAGGCGGCGGCATGTCCTACGGCGGGCCGGCCCGCCCACACAGACGCTCCGCACGCCTCTTGACCTGGCTCGGTTGTGTTGGCCACTCCAGTGGTGGTGCCCCCCGGCTGTTCTCACATCACCCAAAATGGCCGTTGCTGACGTGTGCAACATCCGTGCTAGCACGGCACCGCCACCGGGCGTCACTCACATTAAGCGCGCGTGAACGGACTGCATTGAAGCTGCCAACACAACACAAAGGATACTGCCAACAATACACCAGGCAAACCGCTCGTGGTACACAGAGCGGCAAACACCTTGGTGGCGCTCTGCACGCGACTGCGTGTGTGAGGTAGGGACTCCAGGCGCCGGTATATCCTGTGGCGCACCGGCCCGCCCACGCAGACGCTCTGCACGCCTCTCGAACTGGTGCTTCGCAGCGGTTGCTCTTGGTCTGGAGCAGTTGAAGTTGGTATGGGGTAGTATAACCACAACGACGCCGCCTCCCCCCTGCACTGCATGTGTGTGGCGGGTGCTTTGTCGCTGATGTTGAGGTTGGAGTCGCTGCAGTGTGTGCGACCTTGCGTGTGGCGTGTTTGCAGAGCGTGTGATGCCGCTCTGCGTGCCGCTGCGCGTGTGCCAATGCTATGCGGCGTTTTTGCAGAGAGCTTGATGCCGCTCTGGAAGCCAGAGCGTGACGCCGCTCTGCATGCGGCTGCGCGTGTGCCACTTGCATGTGGCGTCTTTTCAGAGCGTGGCGCGAAGCATGCCACTGCGCGTGTGCCAATTCCATGTGGCATTTTTTGCAGAGAGCATGATGCCGCTCTGGACGCCGCTGCGCATGTGCCACTTGCATGTGGCATGTTTGCAGAGAACATGATGCCGCTCTGCTTGCCGCTGTGCGTGTGCCACTTGCGTGTTGCAGAGCGTGACGCGAAGCATACCACTGTGTGTGTGCCACTTGCATTGTGGCGTGTTGCAAAGCTTGCAAAGCATGCCACGTGTGCGTGTGTGCCACATGCATGTGGCGTGTTTGCAGAGCGTGACGTGAAGCATGCCGCTGTGTGTGTGCCACTTTTTCATGTGGCGGTTTGCAGAGCGTGACGCGGAGGCGCAGAGGCTGCGGGAGGAGCTGGCGCGCACCAAGGCCGAGGCGGACCTCAAGCTGCGGTCACTGCGGCAGCAGCACGAAAAGGTAGTGTGATGGGTCACAGCGCTCAAACTTTGCCTTAGGCGCCGCATGATGCATGCGAATACCATGAATAACTTAACCAAATGAACGTATTTATACGGCAGATACGCCAGATATATCGCTTTTTTAGGTGTACAAATACGTCGAAATACGCATTTTGTTCGACTTACTTCAAGAGGTACAGTATTAGCAGTACTGGTAAGACGCCTCTTGATGTACTTCCAAATATGTAAATACGGCGTATAACGCATCCAAATGAGCGTATTGATACTGCAAATACACCGTACTTGAACCGTGTCTCTTCTTTGGGCGTAGGAACACGTCGAAATACGCCTTATTTTGTTCGACATTTAAATACGTGATACGCCGTGACGCATCACAACGAAAAGGTGTGCCTGGTGGCTGCGCCCCCCCTGCCTGCCCCCGCACACGCATGCTGCCTTGTCAGTCGCCCTCTCCACTACCGGTACATCACAACTCACAATGGCAGGTCACAACGCACCGCATGGATGTGTGAACATGTATGCATGCAAAGCGTTAAATTTCTGTCAAATCACCAAGCTATTGCGGTGCAGGGTTTGTGACACTTTAAGGGGGGTACCGATGGGCATACATACCACAGACATCTGTATACACACATGCACGCCTGCTGCACCAACTTGCAGTGGCGTGTGTCAATTCCAACCTCAACGGTGCCCACATGCCTCATGTCTCCATGACGAATACACAAACCTCAACTTCAACTTCAACTTCAACTTGAAACTTTAACAGGTTTGCGCTGGGCTGGAGCGCCGGCTCTCCGAGGCGCAGGCGGCAGCACCATCCGGCAAACAGGCCTCTGGCGCCACAGCTCGCGCCAGCAGGCCAGTGCGCAGCACCAGCGGCACCGCCAATGCCGCCTCCGCCAGCACTGGTGCGGCGGCGGGCGGGGGCAAGCCGGCCCAGCAGCACCAGTTGCAGGTGAGGGAGCCACTGCTGCTGATGCTGCTGCTGCTACTGCTGGTGGTGGTGCTGCTGCTGGTGGTGGTGGTCGCGCTGCTGCTGCTGCTGCTGCTGCTGCTGGTGGTGGTGGTGCTACTGCTGCTGGTGGAGCTACTGCTGCTGCTGCCGCCGCCGCTGCTGCTGGTGCTGGTGCTGATGCCACTCCTGGTGAAGTGCCTTGTCAAACTTCAAGTTCATGTGTTACCATGCGCAGCCATGTCCCACCGTGGGTGTTTTTGCCAGATGCCACTGGCAGCGGCCCTCTCTTGTACTGTGGGGTAGTGGTTTAGGGGGGTAAAATGTGTATAATGTGCTACAGTAGTGGGCTGGGGCGACCGTGGAGACTGTTTGGGGACCATTGTCAACAGACAGCCGAACTAGACTGCCGTGGGTGTGTGCTCTTTCGCTGCTCGATCAACAGTAACCGCCAATGTGCCGCTTGTCGAACGTCAGCAGCCATCAACAGCGCTGACTCCTGGCGCACCAAGCACCACAACCCCTGCAACCTTGCTCACCGCGAGAGCAGTGATGCAGTGTTTGTTGCACCACCTGGTGCAAAACTGCGAAGTGCGCAGCTCAGTGACCGTGTGCTACACAAACACAACGCAGTGGGCGCGTGCATGGGGGCTGCAGAAGGCATGCCGTGGAACAGCGCACGGCGTCTCAGCACTGAATGTGACGCCTTGTTTGCCCTTCGCCGCTGTCAACTGTGGTTGGCAGGGGGAGCCCAGTGCCATGGTGACCCACAAATCTGCTTGGGCGCAAGAACGCTTGCACGCATGGGGCTGCGGATGGCATGCCATGAAGTACTGTAGCGCGCGGCGGTCTCACTGAGTGCTGTCTCACTGATCGTGGCGCCTTGTTTGCCCGTGTGAACTGTGCACAGCAGGAGCGAGTGACTGAGCAAGTTCGCTGAAATGTGACACCTTTTTTGTCCTTGTGAACTGTGCGCAGCAGGAGCGAGTGACTGAGAAATTTCACTGGATGTGGCGCCTTGTTTGCCCGTGTGAACTGTGCTCAGCAGGAGCGCGTGACTGAGCTGGAAACGGAGCTGGAGCGCACCAGGGCCTTCTACACCAAGAAGGTGCGCACCACGGGACACTGACTTCAAGTTTGTTACTTGAAGTTCGTATGAATCAGGCAGACATGAGGGTGTGTGCGCACCGGTCCAAACTGCGGACAGATTAGTCGGGCGGGCAAAGGGCACTCAGCAACGTGGCGTGCTTGTACGCGCTGAGGGCGGGCGCACCGCCAGGTGCCGGCGCCGGGAGAGTGGAGGGCCAGTGTTCAATGGCTAGCTCCGATATGCTGTGCTGAAGCATCACGGACACCTTCAAGTTAAATTACTTGGAGGACGCTTCGAGTATATGTATACCATGTTGCTTGTGATTGGCTAATGGGTTATGTGGTGTAATGTTCGCATTGGAGAAAGTCAAATGATGGCCAGAAAATGGGGGGGGCAGAATGCAGTTTGGCGACCCACATCAAAGTCCAAGACCTCTGATGTGGTCGGGCAGAGGGGCACGGTGGCTGCCGCCTATGGGTGTACCAGCATGCACCTTCAAATCCGAGTAGCCTTCATGTGGGCCCAGCGGCCATGATATTTCGACGTATTTTGACAAGTGTGTGCCGTGCTGCGCGCTCAACAGGTTTGGCCGCCCACATCAAACTCCAAGGCCTCTGTTGTGGTTGGGCAGCGGGGCACGGCGGCTGCCGCCAATGCGTGCACCGCCTCCAATTTCGACCACCCTTTACGTGTGCCCAACCGCCACGAACCATTCCCAAGTAGTGATGCGTCACAGCGCATGAGACTGTAGTAATAATAGTAATAGGTACGCCGTATTCTGGTGTAATGTACGGAAGTAATGGTACGTTATACGTGTCGACTCACAAGTGTGCCGTGCTGCGAGCTCAATACACAGGTTAAGGAAGTGGAGAGGCGCTGGGATGCCCAGGTGCGGGCTCTCAAGCGGGGTGGCAGCGGGCCTGACACTGCCGGCACCGCGGCCGCGCCACACAGCGGCAGGCGCGACTCACAGGGGGCCGACACTGCAGGCAAGCCATTGTTTGCGGGCCATCGGGGTGGCACTGCCTGCGGCGTGTGTGCGGTTGATGGCGGCACGCTTGGTCACATGAAAGAGGGTTCAATCAGGCGGGGAAACCAATTGAAGGGCTGTCAACCCCAAGTTTTTGTCAGCTCCGGAGGGATCAAACTCCACCTGCACGTTGGACTTGTTGACTCATGCTGACACTTCACAATGTCTGCCGCGCACGCTTCCATTTGCACAAGTATTTCTACCTCCAAGTATAACTTGGTTCTGACACTGTTCGTCGTGCCAGCATATGCGCTTGCCGCCGCATGCGCATGCGCATGCACCACATACTTCAAAAGTTCGGTACATCGAAACTGCCTCCGTGCCCCTGCCGCTGCGCACGTGAGACACGCGCGCTGGGGGAGTCTGCGCGCAGTGCGAGCTTGGCGCGGCTGCGCTAGCTTCTCAAGTACGGTACCCAAAGCATTTAGTGTGCAACATTGACTAGTGCGCTTGCTGGCACGAACGGGGGCGCATGCTGCTCTGCACCTCCCCCCGTGCATGCCCAGCACGCAGTTGCTGGCGGCAGTGGCTTGCCTGTAGCATCAGCGTGCGCGGGCTCACTATGGCAAGCAGGCACTTCCGCAGCAGGGCGTGCTGGCGACGGGTATGTGTGTGTGTGTGTGTGCCAGCTGTGACGTTCCGTGACGCTGTCACTCGGCTGGGCGCCTGGTGCAAGCATAGCCGCCATGATTGGCTCAACGGCGCATTGTGCACTGGGCGAAGGGTCGCGCACACATGGGCAGTGACCACCAGCTGTAGGTTGCATGCACACTGGCGGTTACCGCAGCACAAAGGTGCACACACTTCTTGAAGCACTTGATGGTATTCCAACAGTGCCCTGCCGTTTGTGTGCTGTGTTTCACATGCCCGTGGCATGTGCGTGTTCCCGCCTAGCATGCCCTGCAGGCGCTTCCAAGGCGGGGCTTGCGGACGACGGGTGGGTGTGACTTGCCGCCTGTGGCGTTCTGTGACGCTGTGACGTGTCCCCTGCCGCTTGCGTGCTGTGTGACAGATGCGGAGCTGGCGGCGGCGCGAGAGCAGGTGGCGCAGCTGAGGGCGCAGCTCGCGGAGGCGCAGGCGGCGGCGGCCGGGCAAGGTACTTCAAGTATGGCATCTGCGCTGAGCAACTTTGTGTGTGGTCATGTGCGTTTGCACGGCGCCATGCCCAATGGGTAGTGATGGCTCACAGCGTATTCATAAATTTTGCGCTACGTGCCGTATGATGAGCAGAGGGCACAGGCGGCGGCAGCCCAGCAAGGTGTGACTCTGCGCTGAGCAGCTTTGTACGTGGTCTGCTGCATGTGCTGTGCCAACGTATCATGTATTCAAATGAGCGCATTTATATGGCAGCTGACGGCGCAGCTCGCGGATGCACAGGCGGCGGCAGCGGCCGGTCAAGGTATGACTAGTGATGGGTCACAGCGTGTAATCTTCAGATTATCCTTCAGAAGTACACTGTATCACGCATGTAAATATGGCGTACACGGCAAACTATACGGCAAGTACACTGTATATCTCGGTTTTGGGCGTAGAAAGGCGTAGAAATACCCCGTGTTCTGTACAATGTGCACTTGAAGTACGAAAAACATTATACTTCGAAGTACGCCGCGACGCATCACTACATATGACCTCTGTGCTGAGCAGGTTTGCGTGTGGTCTGTTGCATGTGTTGCGCCGGCCCCGTGCGTGGCGCCATGCCCTATGGGAGGGCAATGTGGGCGCGCGCTGACATGTGTTCTTGTGCTTTTTGTGGCTCCTGCAGCGTGACGTTGACCTGCACGGTGGTACTTCTGAAGTATATCCTACGGCGGGCCGGCCTGCCTGCTCGCGCATGTGTGCGCGGTGCCAAACTTCAATCAGTGTGCAATTTGACAGGAGCGTGAGGATCGGAGCATGTGGGCGTGGATGCAGAAGTGAAATGAGGAGTCTCCAGCATGTTACACTTGAAGTACTTCAGAAGTACTTCTGAAGTATGTACATACTTTTTGAAGTATACCTATACCATCAGTAGCGTTGTGCTGTCTGCTGCGCCACAGCTCTGACGCCGCGGCTGCTTGCATGCAGTGCGTCGCCCCTTTGTGCAAAAAACCGAGACGGGCACCCAAGCACCAGCTGTGAGCCACATACCAGCACTTGCAGCCTGCAGACGCGCTCGTGCACCTGCTGCTGGGGCTATATGCTACTGTAGTACGTGGAGCATTGCTCCCGCTTACATGAGCACCACAGCTAGATGACACTGCCATCTATGTGTGCGCCGTCACTGACAGCCGCTTGCGCTGGCGCTGTGTCACGTTCGGCGCCCCGCACCGCAGCTGGTGGTGGCGGACCCGCCGTTGGCAGCACTGCAGGTGCTGGTGACGGCGGCGGTGCGGATGCGGCAGCGAGGGTGGAGCAGGAGTGGCGCGCCAAGGTTGAGGTGCTAGAGGAGGTGAGCAGCCAATTTGCTGAGCCAAACCTTGCTGCACCTTATCCCCATCACCGCCCCATGGCGCAAGAAGGGGAGTTGACTCGGGATGCCCAAGCTCAGGGATCCATTGGGTGTATCGTAGGTAACCCATTGTTGGAGGAGGTGAGCAGCCAAACCTCACCGCATCCTACTTCATCATCATCTTCACACCCTTCCCAAACTGTGGTTAGGGGAGTTGAGTCTGGGTTGCTTGTAACACCTGGTGTTTTGTGCCTCTTTTTGCTGCCCTTGATACTTCAAGAAGTACTTGAAGTACTTGCTAACCTCACCGCATCCTAGTTCCCGTCAGACCCTATTGCTGCGTTTATTTCGAACAAGATACTGAAAAGTGCTAGCATGGACCTCCTGGCCTGTGAACACAAAGCGCGCCACACTGATCCCGAGCCTCGTGTAGGGACAGTCTTGTATAGACAGTTCGCCAACTTTACGGCACAGGGCTCTTAATTGAACGCAGTGGTACTGAAAAACAGAGGGTTTAGGCAAGACTGAGAAAGTTGATGTCAAAGAAGTAGAAGTAGGCGCACCTTCATACACACTTCACGACCCACGTGTGAAATGAAATTCCCCAACCTTGGTTGGGGGAGTTGCCTCTGGGTTGCTTTTAAAAGCTAGCTTTTGTGCCTCCTTTGCTGCCCTTGATGGTTGCTAACCTCACTGCATCTAATTCCCATCACCGCCCCCCCCCCCCCCCCGGCGCAAGAAAGGGATTTTACTCGGGGTTGCCCCCAAGCTAGCTTCTGTCCCTTTATCTGCCGCCCTGAATACCAGCCCTCATTTTTCAGGAAGCCATTGGGTGTATCGTAGGTAACCCATTGATGATGGGGGGGCATTGGATAATTTGGGGACGGCGAATTCAGTAGCACTTGGCAAGGCAGTGCATGCAATGAGGCTTCCCGGCTGGGAGGTGCATCAAAACAAGAGTCTTGCATTGAATGAGGGGCCCGTCTGATGTAACCGCCACATAATGGCCCGTTTAGAGAGGGCGACTTACGCACATGCCATGCATGGCGAGTTGTGTGCCGACGCTGCTCCTGCTGCTGCACCACATGGCTTGTCCCCCCACGCATGATAATGATGCTCGCAAACCCCTGACCTAGTGGAGGAACAGCAGCAGTGCGCTCATTGCGTTCACACTGCATGGCTTGCCATGTGCGCCTCTTGACGTTGCGCGCACCGAAACTGCCGTACACTGCCATGCATGCGCTTGTGCTCTGCACACCACATTGACGCTAAACTACAGCAGTGCAGCAGTGCTGCTGCTCGGCTTCATGGTTCAGCCATGCGCTTTGCACATGCGCGCACGGCCCCACTGACACATTTTGAAGCGGGCTCATGTTTTTTCACGTCGCCGTCGCCGCTGCCGGTGCTCGCACGTGTCGTGCAGAAACTGCTGGAGACTGCAGAAGCGCTGGGCCGCTCACAGGTGGGTGCGGGATCCAGCCGCCGCTGCTACAGTCGCAGCTGCTGCTGCCGCTGCTACAGGCGCCGCCGCTGCTACAGCCGCCGCCGCTGTTGCTGCCGCTGCCACAGCCGGTGCTGCCGCCGCTGCAGCCGCCGCTGCTACTGCTCCCCCTGCTACAGCCGCCGCCGCCGCGCGTGTTACAATGCTCGCTGCTGTCAGGTGCCATCGCCGCCGCTGCTGCTCATGCTGGTGCATGTCTTCAATGCGGTTACCAGCAGCACTGTTCCCGGCCGTCCATGCAATAATTTTCTGGGCCGTTGCCGCAATCTTGGCGCCGCAGTGGGAGTGTGTGCTGCTGGCGCAGCTCATATGTTGCTCTCTCTCTTAGGTATAGCTAGCGGATGTGGCTTCAGAAACACAAGCGCCCGCAACATGTGCTGCCGGGATTCAACGACACTCGGGAGTGCGCCCACTGGGTGTCAGGCGCTGGCCGGTGCGCGCCCACCGCCTCTGCCGACAGCATACTGCTGCCCTCCCACTTTGCAACTTCCCGCAGCCCGCCGCGGCGCAAACACACCACACCCACCCCCCTGCCACACACCTTTATAAATCATTTTTACAAACGCGAAAACTACTACGTAGTATATGTACCGACATGTTTTATGTATTTGCGCTCAGGCGGAGGCGCAGGCGCTGCAGTGGCAGGCGTTCGGCGCAGCGCCACCGTCGGCAGGCCAGGGGGGCAGGAGCGCTCTGTGTGGGGCCGCCGCTGTAGCGGGTGCAGGTGGTCAGGGCGGAGTGGAGGAGGGGGTGGAGGCAGCGGCGGCGGTGCGAGCAGAGGCAAGGAGGGAGCAGCGCGAGGCGCGCAGCCAGCTGCTTGCGCTGACGGTGCAGCTGGAGCGATCTGAGGTGCGCGTGCGTGCGCTCAAGGCTCCATAGAAGTATCTACCAGATACTTAAAGTATACTTTATACTATGCAGAGGTATCTACCAGGAGTAGAGCGCAAGCAGCTCGAGAGATCCGAGGTGCGCGTGCATGCGCTCACGGCTTTGTAATACAGTAGTGCTTCGAAGTACTTCGAAGTATGTTGTCAAGTACTTCTAAAAGTATGTATTACTGTGCGCAGTGCTGAGCGTTGCCATCTTGTTCCCTGATAGAAGCTGCTTTCGCTGACGGTGCAGCTGGAGCGATCCGAGGTGCGCGTGCGTGCGCTCACGGCTTTGTACCCTCTGAAGTACTTCGAAATAGTATGTACGAGAAGTACTGAAGTATGAACTACTGTGCCGTGCTCACGGCTTTGTACTTCCAAATAGTATCTACTACAAGTACTGATGCATGTACTATTGTGTGCAGTGCTGAGCATTGCCATGTTGTTCGCTAATAGTAGTTGCTTGCGCTCACCGTGCAGCTGGAGAGATCCGGGGTGCGCGTGCATGTGCTCAATCAAGGCTTTATACTTCATAGAAGTATCTTCCAGATATACTTTATACTTCAGAAGTACTTGACACCCAGGCAGAAGTATCTACCAGAAGTAGACCGCAAGCAGCTGGAGAGATCTGAGGTACGTGCATGCGCTCGCGGTTTCGTACTACAGTAGTGTGTAGTAGAAGTGTGTACTGCTGTGCGCAGTGCTGAGCGCCGCCATCTTGTTCACTAATAGTAGTTGCTTGCGCTGACCGTGCAGCTGGAGCGATCTGAGGTGTGCGTGCGTGCGCTCACGGCTTCATGCTTCGAAGTATCTACTAGGAGTATGTAGTGCTGTGCGCAGTGCTGAGCGTTGCCATCTTGTTTGCTAGCAGTAGCTGCTTGCGCTTACCATGCAGCTGAATAGAGCCGAGGTGCGCGTGCGTGCTGCACTCACGGCTTTATACTTGGAAAGGTCTACTGGAAGTATGTTCTGCTGTGTGCAGTGCTGAGCATTGCCATCTTGTTCGCTGGCAACAGTGGGCAGCATGTTCGATCGTGCTTTTTCCACGACCGTGCTTTTTCCAGTCGCACGCACGCCATGCGCAGAGGCGTTTCCACGACCTATGCGGAGTTTAATTGAAGGCTACAGTACTTTCATGTGTAGGTACATGTGTGCCTCGCATCAACTCCGCTTGGGGCGCGGAAAGCCCCGTGCGCATGGGGATGCGGCTGAAGCATGTCAAACAAGCACTGCTCATACCGCAGCGGCCTACACGGCGCTTCTAGCACCGCATTTGAAGGCATCATATGTGCAGCTGCGAGGGCTTGTTCGGCATGCTCATAGCACCTCTGATGCACACAGTTGGTATGCAGCACATCGCACTGCACTCCTGCTTGTTACAAACAGTGCACAATGTCATTGGCTTTATCAAAGCCTTTATGCTATCGCACCCACCTCGCCTGCTCGGCCGACCTCGCCACCATGGCAGACCATACCTTGCAGCGTTTCCAAAAAAGCATCATTATCATCTACTACGTAGTTTGTACTTCCTCCGTCCCACATCAGTCGATGCCCGGGACAAGCAGAAACACAGCAAAGGTGGACTCAAAATGTTCAAGTCATGGCTTCTAAGTTGAGCCCCAGAAATAGGGTAGTAACATTTTCTTATTATGTGGGGAGTGTGGTGGTGTAACACCGCACGGTCACCGGATGAGCGCATCACTTTCATAAAAAAAGCGACTCCCCGCTGAGCACAGCATCCGGGTCCGCAGCCAGTTAGCATGGCACCACGCCTACTGGGCTGAGAGAAGTATTACTGGTCTGAATCAAAGACATGCGTGCACTTCATGAGGTGCACATGCATGTGCCCACGCGCAGGAGCCACGGGCACAGCTGAAACGCATCATCATTAACTACCACTAGTAGTGCTACAGTACTTTTAATACAAGCACTACTTCTAATGTATGAATCGGAAACATGTGTGCACTTCACGTTGTGTTCAGACCATACCTTGCCGTGTTACCAAGGCGTCATTAGTCAGTGATGCTTCAGTCCAGTGTAGTACTTCTTGTACCATTCAGAACCATGTGTGCACTTCATGTGCTGTGACCCGTGCGCATGAGCAGGAGGCACGGGCACGGCTGGAGGGAGAGGTGCTGGAGCTGCGGCGGCAGTGCGCCATGCCAAACACGCCAGCAGCCGCTCGCATCGAGGCGCTGGCACGCAAGGTGACCACACACACGTACTTCAAGTGTAGTACTACTTGAAGTATACTATAGTGATGGGTCGCGGCGTGGGTTGCGGCGTGTAACGTATCTGTACGTTATACAAGATACAGCATATTCATACTTCAGAAGTACCATATAGGTATGTGTTTCTACGTCCGAAAATGCGGGTATACAGCGTATTTGCCGTACAGACATGTTCATTCAAGTACGTTATGCGCCGTAATGACATACATGATATGGCGTACTACTGTGCTACTACAGTAGTGTAATGGAAAGTTTGTGCGCTGTGACCCACCACTGCACACGCACCATCAGCAAGGTCAGCGGCTGCCTGTTCTTTCAGCTGTTGCTCAGCAGAAGGGATACTGCTGGTCAGCTTGCCGCGCCGAGCAGCAGCATGAGCAGCAACACCAGCAGCAGCACCAGTACCAGCAATGCGCTGTGTCGTTTGATTTCTTTGCACTTGTGGGCATGCAAGGGCCCAAGCCGCGCATGCTAGCGTGCACAACGCAATGGTACATGCCTGGCAGCATACACGAGGAGTCATGCTGGCAAGCACATGCTTCTTGAAGTATGTGTATTGCAGGTAGTGCAGACTGCACCCTGCCTTGCCGGCGCACGCTCGCTGGTGCTGCTATCAATCTACTTGACCTATACTACTGGTAGTACTATGTAGTACTTCATACTTGAAGTACCTACATCAAATTTTGCTGGCAATGCCCACTATGCACGCGGACACCAGCTGCCACACCTGCCGATGGCAGCCTGAGGCCGTCACCAGAGGCCCGGCACAGATGGCCGCTTCCCGTGCGTGCACGTGCCAGCAGTGCTTAATCATAGCAGATGCCAATGGTTCTCATGTGCGCGCGCAGCTGGAGCACATGGAGCGGCGCGCTGCTCAGCAGGACGAGGAGCTGCAGCGCGCCCTCACCGACGCGCGCAGGGGCGCCAAGCTCGAGGCTGCGCGCCTGCAGGCCCTCCACGAAGAGGTACATACTTCAAAGTACATGTAATACTTCGTGGTACTATTATGTATACATACATGTGTAGTTTGGTTTCACCCTTGCCAGCAGCCTTGAGACTTGAATGTCACGTCACACACCTAGTGGCCGCCACAACCGGTGCCAGGTGCAGAGGCGTGCACAGCGTCTGTGTGGGCCGGCCGGCCCGCCGTAGGATGTACCGCCGCCGCTGGGGTCCCTACCTCATACCATGGCAGCAGTGCGCATGTACCATCGTTGGCCATGGATGTCGACTCACATGCCTGCCGGCCGGTGTCGCCGGTGTCGCGGCATGGCAGCAGGGATTGCGCATGTACCATCGTTTGCCATGAATGTTGCCTCACATGCCTGCCGGCCAGTGTCGCGGCATGGCAGCAGGCAATGCACATGTACCATTGGTTGCCATGGATGTTACCTCACATGCCTGCCGGCCAGTGTCGCGGCATGGCAACAGGCATGTGCGCATTGTGCATGTACCATGGTTTGCCATTGATGTCACCTCACATGCCTGCCGGCTAGTGACACGGCATGGCAGAAGGCATTGCGCATGTGCCAATGTTTGCCAGCAAAGTTGATGCGACGTCGCACGCTATACTGACGCCAGGCACAGGGTGTACAGGCCAACGCCGCAGGCGTTGGCTGGAAGAGCCACGGTGCGATACCACTGACCGCTTGTACTGCATGTTGCTTCGAAGTGTACATACATGTAATCCGTTAGAGTAGTGCTCTGGCAACATGCCAGGCTTCCCTTAAGGTACTGAGCATTGCCAGCTTTTTCGCTACCTGTCTCTTTTTCTCGCGCCGTGTGCAAAGGGTTTTCCCCGCCCGCCCTAAGCTGAGTTCAATAAAAGTACCTACATAGCACGGCCTTCGAGGTGCAGTGCCCTACGCATGTGCGCAACGCAGCGGCGGACCCCCAGCGACGCTGCAGGGAGATGCAGGTGACCAAGGAGAACCACTATTCGGGCTCTTTCGACCCGAA
>JAULBY010028451.1:0-16351 GCA_032358315.1 Ophiocytium majus
CCCTGGGGTTATTAAATATCATAATTTAAACCTGGCCCGAACGCACGTGATTTATACTGCTTGCTGCTATGTTGACATCAATAGGGAAAATACTTATGGAACTAATGGTACCTAATTTGGTACCACACTCTGTCGGTTTGTCACAGCCGTGCTTGCGCCATCTGCTGCGACCCCGTACCCACTGCGTCGGAGGGCACTAAGGTGCAGGTGCACTGCCACGCACACCTGTGCATGTGTGCCTGCCGCAGGGAGAGGAGAGGGCCTGTGCGCACCGCTGTGTGCGCCCGCACGGCGCGTGCCGCTATTCCGCCGGTGCGTCGCGCCTCGAGGCCTTCTTCAGGAGTTCGCCCGGAGGCTCCGGCTATGATGCGTGAGCGCCCACGCCCTGTGGGGCTGAGCACAGTGGCGTGTGCGGCGTTTGGGTGGTGCTGAGCGGTGGTGGCGTGATGACACACACACATGTGCGCGCACGCACACACACACTCACACACACACTCACACACACACACGCGCGCACACACAGAGCGGGAGCTTGCACACACACACACACACACACACACACACACATACACACACACACACGCACACACACACACACACACACAGAGCTTGTGTTTGCGGGTGCAGCGGTGGTGCAGCACACTCTGACTGCGATTTGCTGGTGCTCACCCTGCTGGTTTCTGCAGCAGCCGCAGAGGCACTGTGCATCGCTGGGTGTACAGTGTCTCAGCGTGTGCTGCCATTCCTGCATAGCTTCCGTTGAAGCCCAGCGGGTCAGCAGTTGTGTGTGCTGGGGGCGCCGCCGCTGTATGGCACCTGTAGCTGCTGCAGCCGCCTAGCCATATGTTGTTGGTTCATGTCGTGTGCACCGTGCGATTGCTGCACCACCGTATACAGCGGGTGGTGATGCGGCACTAGGCTAGAGGAGTCCTGCACTACTCATGTAGTGCTTTCAGTGCAGGCAGCGTGCTTCAAAGTGGCATCACCACAGGCAGTACACTCAGCCAGACTCAATGGGTTTTCCGGTGAGCAGCCACATGCTGTGGGCAACTTCAAGCCTGCTGCAAATGGTCCACATGCTAGAGTGCTGCCTTGTAGCACTCTGCTCGCTTCCCATAGCACTGCTTCCCGCCACTCACACAGTGCCCGGTGCAAAATTTTTACAGCAACATGAACTTGGCCCAGGGCTGCACCTGTGCACTTGCTTTGCTCTTGCTCGTCTTATGACTAGGCTACACATTGTCGCGCCTGGCTTAGGTAGCGACACCTGACCTAACATGCGATGGCATGCCATGCAGTACCTCCGCACACACATGACACATGTGTACTGGCCGAGCAGGCCGACGACGCCAGCGCAAGGACCGCACAAAACAGCAGCAAAAACGCCATCCCGGACCCGGGCAAACGGGTCCAAGCCTGGCTTAATTTATGTTAATGTAGTGTTTATTGCGTTCCGAGCATGTGTGCTTCAGCAAGGGGCATATGCGTTTGCCATCAGAGCACGCCTATCCTACCCCACTGCACCCGCAGCTGTTGCCCCATAGCCAGGCAACAGAAGCTGGTAGGTTGCCAGCCCAACCTCCGTCAGGCACGCCCCTTTGCGCTCCATGCAGGCCAGGCTGCGCAGGCAGCAGCGCTCAGCACCAGCTGCCGCTGCCGCCGCCAGCAGCAGGATGCACCTCTTGCCACGGCGCCACTGCCCCAAACACGTGCACAGCGCACACGCTGGCTGCCGCACACTCGCCGCCCACCCCCCCTCCCACCGCAATCGCCCGGCCGCCGCCAGCGGCCCGAAAGGCGCGGCAGCAGTGGCGGCACAGCCGGGCCAGAGTTGAAGGTTGAGCATTGAAGTTGAGATCCAAGTGCCAAAAGGTCAAAGGGTGAAGGCGCGGCCGCCGGCGGTCTTCACCGCACGCGCCTCTCACCCCCCCCGCCTTGCTGTCGCAGAAGTTGAAGTGCGAGCTCCAGGAGTTGAAGTTAAGGACACGCTCTAGAAGGTGAAGGCGCCCCCGCCTGCGTTCTCCATGGCGCGCGCCTCCTCCCCCGCCTTGCACGCCGCTGCAGAACTTGAAGTGTGAGCACCTGAAGTTGAAGTTTGAGTTTGAGCATGTGAAGTTGAAAATGAAGTTCAAGCACAGTTTTTAGAAGGTGAAGGCGCCGCCGCCGGCGCTCTCCATGGCGCGCGCCTCCTCCCCCGCCTTGCGCGCCGCCGCCTCGTACGCGCCGCTGTTGGGCAGGACCGCGCACACGTTCTGGTAGCGCACAAACGAGAACTTGCAGCTGCCAAACTCGTCGTCCCTGGGGCCGATGCCTGCGGCGACAGGCGCGGCAGCAGCGTTGTGGCACATGATTCAAGATGTGACATGAGTGCTGAGCTCGGTGGGGCTCCCCGGGTTGTCAGGCATTAATGGGGGCCGTGACATGACGGAAAATTTCAACATCGGAGAGACGGGTTTCAACTTCAATATGAGTGACCATGGCCCCACTGGAACTCGCGCCTGTGGCACGTGGATGGATAGTGGCGGGTTGGCACGGGAAGTGGCTGTGCAGGGCGGCAACGACAAGCTGCTGATGAAGTCACAGCTGCTGTACATGAACTAGTTGTGCTTGCTTTGTGCTGGTATGGTATGGTGTGTGGGGCGAAAGGGCCCAGCACTTGCAGCGCAGCAAGCAGCATGACATGGTGGCCCAAGCACACGGTTAGTACAACCTCAGGATTCGCTGATACCTATGTTCATTAACAAAGAATGTGGCACATACCTTTGCCATTCATTATTTACCTTTACCGTAATGCTAGTACCGGTATCAATCGTTGGGTACCGCCAAAGTACCAGGTATCTCGAGAGGTATGTTATGTTATCACTATTGGTAGTACAGTTATAGACACACTGTACCGATGTCAAGAGCAAAACATCGGTTATTTCATGCCACTGTCCACACTTGTCTGGGCAGCCAGAGCTGTATGCAGTGTGAATTCAGATGCCACCAGCAAGGGGGCAGTCGATGCCACAGCAGCACCAGCCGCTGCACCTCCTGCTGCCCAGGAAAGCATGCAAATGTGTGCGTTGTGGCCGCGCTGCTGCCTGCCGCTAGTTGACCGTGCTGTGCAAGCCCTCTCAAGAAGAAAAAAAAGTAGATTGATAGGGTGAAGACAAGCCCACAGCATCTCATAAACTTTCGAAGTGTATGTGCGACACCATGCATGCGCACATATACTGTACTGATACTGAAGATGTAAATGTACACCAGTACGCGCACGCCATGTGCACAGGGCTTTCCGCGCCCTAAGCGGAGTTTAAGAGTTGATGGCAGTACACCAGGATGTCCGAAATATGTGTACATGTAGAAGTACACTGTACATGTCTGGTGCCTGCCACCAGATCATGCAGGACAAAACCCGCGCTGCACACCAAGAGGTGCCACACGGTTTGTCTTATCCTAGATGGCGAGTTCCAGTCCCTCTAGTTCCAGTCTCCCGCAATTCGCAGTCCTTTGCTGCAGCTTCTGAGCTTGCCTTTACTGTTTATTCACTTCAGAAAATTCCCAGTGCACCGTCCACTTCTGGGTTTTTACGGTTTCAACAGTGGCACCTGCCGAACATAGCCGGGAGTGCTGCATGACACGCAGCGGACAACAAAGAGTGCTGGACGCGTTAGACGCTGCCGCAGCACTAGTCACTTTGTTTATGAGGATGGGAATTGAAAGTGTATTTCAAACTACTCACCCCAAGGGTCCTTGACGTAAACGAGATCCCCAGGCTTGATGCCAGCATTCTCCACCAGGGTGCCGCTCTCCCCCTCCCTGCCCTGCCCCACACTGACCACCTTGCACACGTGCATGCGAGGGTTCTCCTTCCCAGGTAGAAAGAGCCCGCTGGTCATCTGCTGGGCCTCCGGCAGTCTCTCCACGTACACCATCTCGTACAGGGCCTGCTGACGTGCGGCCTGCAGCGCGGTGAAAGAAACAGCAGGTGTGTCAGCAGCAGCCGCAGCGGCGGCACCAGCAGCAGCAGCGGTAGCACGGTGACAGGGCAACCAGCGCAGCGCAACCGGTGCGCAGCAGGGAGATGGCGCAAGACGGCAGTCTGCGGGTGGGAAAGAAAGGGTCTGGCCATGGGGTGCACTGCAGTGACTAGGCCGTTGGCAGGGGGGCTCTTGAGCTGTGATGTCATGCTGTCTTCACTGGAGTTGCAGCTGAACTATGCTTTGTTGTGCTGCAATCACTGCCCCCGCCTCCTGTGGCTTTGCCAGTGCAAACAAGCCACTACAGTGGCAACCTCACCTGGCTGGGAATTTCCTCAACGGACATGCGCAGAGCGGTGGCGTGTTGCCGGTGCGCCGCTGTTGCAGGCATGGGGGCCAGGAAGGCAGCCGCAGGCACAGCGGCGGCCACGCACGCGATCACAAGTGCTCGCTTCATGTTGCGATGGGTGTGATTGGCGCTGGAGCAGGTATCTGCTGAGCTGGTATTGCCAGGGGCTGTGCTGGGTGGCAGGCTTGCTGGACTGCCCTGCTGCCGCTGCTGCTGCGGTCGGTGGTGCCGTCAGGCCTAGGTGTGCATGCAGAGAGAGCATGAAGAAGTTCATTGAGAACAAAACGTGCGGCGCTGCTGAGCTGACAGCATCAGCTCATGTTTGCTCAGCAGATTCTGTCCCAATTGTGTAATAACACCCGGAAGTGCAAGTTGACCTGAACACACACGCAATTCGCCCGGTCTGCGCAGCCTGGTGTGCGTCGCGGAGGAGGGATTGGGCGCCTGCAACGGGCGGCCAAGACTCCTACCTTCCACCAGCTAGTCGTCGCTTGGGACTCTGCGCGTGGCGCCGCTGCTGTGGCTCATATTTGCAGACGGCTGGTACAGCAACTTTCGGCAAGTACAGCAACTTCCCCCCCCCAACTTGGCGCCAGAGAGGCCGACCTGCAGCGGCGTGAGTTGCTGCTGGACTTGTGCACCGGGCTGGGCAGACAGAGCTCCTGTGCACACTTTAGTGGCGGCGGCGGCGGGCAATGCAGGGAGCGCGGGAGAGCCATGCCCCCATTGCTGGGAACAAAAGGCGCAAGTCCCTCAACTCCATGAACTCCATGATGGAGGTCATGAAGAAGTGCCGGATTACGGTCACACCAGGGGAGCTGCGCATCAAGGCGGACATTGCTGAGTGCAGAGACCTTGTCTCTCAAGGTGAGTGGGCGCAGCAGCTGCTGCTGCAGTACTTGGAACGCGACAGGCAGCTGTTCTTTTACTTGTGTGTTGACGGCAGTGCTAGTGGTTTGGCGAACAGCATGCAGCTGCCGCTTGGCAGCGATGCAGTAGCAAATGAGGAACAGCCAGACTGCTGATGTGATGTGCTTGCACGCCAGTGCATACTGGCACGCATGCGGCTGTGGATGCCACCACCCCTGGTTGGCATTTTGTTTGGCATCCCTGTTGCGGCTCGGCAGTATAACACACAGTCAACGAGCACCAGCAGCCGTCCGCTGCAGCACTCCACCTCAATGCACCGCACATGTTCCTACATTACCAGCCTCTTGCTGCGCATTACTTGGACATACCAAAAGCACCTAACTCCTGTGTGCACTGCCATGTAAATGCATACCACAGGTTTGGTGGAGCTGGAGCCCAACTATGAGGGCTCTCCCTCGGTGGTGCGCATCACCTTCCTGGGACCTGTTGCAGCTGCCAGCCCCCGGGCACCACCCCCCATGGCGGCGCGCAGCAAAGCGGGGCGGGCAGACACACGGCCGATTCTTGCAACGTTCATAATGTCGGTTCCGCGCTACTATCCGCATGACCCGCCGCAGGTGCGCCGTGTGTGCATCGCTGCCGGCCATTGCAGCGCTCGTGCCTGACCTGCGGCCGCGCGCCTGTGCAGTGGAGACACTGCAGTGTAGAGTCTTGACCACGCGTGTGCACGCTGGCGGGTGGGCGGGCAATGCTGCGCAGACGCGGCTGCAGACCCAGATGAAGAAGTGCGCAGCCACTGTGACAGTGTCTGCTGTGGTTTACGCAGGGATGCACCTTGTGTGGTGGTGGTGGTGCCTGTGCCAGCACGGCACAGACACCCGCCAGTGTGCAGAGCCAGCGTTACTGCCGGCCGGCGCTGCTCATGGCGGACCGCCCAGCCGCACCTGCGCTGGCGCGGGCCATTGTGGCTTGCAGCTTTGTGCACTGCTCACCCATCACCAAGTGACACCATGCGCTTGGTGCAAGCCGCACCCTTCTGCCACTGCTGGCGCGCACTGCCGTTCCTCTCAAAGTGAACACAAGAACTTCCACTGTCACACCGCGCCGAATGCGCAGCCGCATGCGCACGTGCGCTGGAGCGCGGCACGTGGTGGCTGTGTGCGCGGCCTTAGCCACCACCACATGGCACCATGCGTTTGACCAAGCCGCAAGCCCGCTGCTGCTCTCGGCCTGCGCTCTCATTCCCCTCATGCCGAGCACGCACACACTTGCGCTTTCTTGCCGCGCCCGCGCGCCAAATACGCAGGTGCGATGCAGCTCCACGTTTCCCGCGGCGCGCGCGGACCTCGTCGGCAGCGACGGCATGGTGATGGTGCCACCGCTGGGCGCACGCTCCCACTGGAGCAGCGTCATGAGCCTCAGGGACGTGCTGCTGGCGCTGGCGCCGCTGCTCGGGGCCGACATGCGCGCGCTGCCGCTGCCGCCCATGGTGAGTGCAGCCATGCGTCGATGCGAACACGGGGTGTTTGTTGGTATGGCGGTGGTGTGCCGTGTGATGCACAGCCCAGGCATTGGCTGCTGCTGCTCAGCAGGACAGCAGGAGCACCGTTACAGCGGGTCAGGCGTTGGCAGCCCCGTGGAGCTCTGGGCACTGTGGGGAGCCCTCTGCATGTGTGCCAGTGTGCGGTGGTGTGTTGCAGCTCCACTCATGGTGGTGACGTTGCTTCGCAGAACTATGCGCAACTGGAATCACTGAGAAGGGCTATGTGTTGGACAACGTGTTGCTGCGTGGCCCTGCGTTTCTTGAGCAGTGGCGACGCGCACTTGTGAAGAAACTAGCAGGCACAGTAGACGGGAATAGAAGTCGCACCGCAAAAGCGAATGGAAGAGAGTAGGCGGCGTGCCCATGGTGCTGACAGGTAGTCTGGGCCACAAGCCTTTCACTGCTGCCGCTTGTGCTTCTGCTGCTACTCCTGCCGCTGCTGATGCCCTCCTAAGGCACACACAGTCATGCAGCAAATGCACTGGCGAACCGCACTATCTCCCTGTTTTGACCAGGTTCTGTGCTGTTTTACTCTTTGTGCTTGCGCACGCAGCCCAACACCATCGCGGCCGATGATGATGGTGCTATGGACATTGTCAGTGGCGCGACATAGAACCGGCTCGTGCAACGACGTGGCGACACAAAACGGAGCCGCCAGCAACGGACGGCTGCCGCTGAGCACCTATGGCCAGTGGGAGGGGCAGCGTGCAAGCACAGCCAGGCTTTTGCCCGCACAGTGCTGGTGTCCACGCATGGCTTTTGGGATCATTACGGCAAGTGCTAGGCAGTGCTTCAGCAGCAGCAGCTGTGTGCAGCAGCAGCACCACCAACGGCAGCCATGATAAGCAGCAGCAGCAGCTATGCTCAGCAGCAGCTATGCTCAGCAGCAGCTGCGGCTGTGCCCAGCAGCAGCAGCAGCTATGCTCAGCAGCGCCAGCGGCTGTGCTCAGCAGCTAGCAGCGGCTGTGCTCAGCAGCAGCAGCAGCTATGCTCAGCAGCTTCAGCAGCTGTGCTGGGCAGCAGCAGCGGCTGTGCTCAACAGCAGCAGCAGCAGCAGAGGTAGCAGCAGTGCTCAGCAGCAGCAGAGGTAGCAGCAGTGCTCAGCAGCAGCCGCTGCCACCAGCATCAGCAGTGCCACCCACGCTGAGCAGCAGTCCCACCCATGCCCTGCAGCGGCAGCAGGGATTCAAGCTCAGCCACAGCAGCAGGAGTGTGGCAGCGGCGGCAGCAGCAGGAGCACGGCACTCAGACGCAGCCACTGCGCACGGTGCGCTGCAGCCATCGCTGAAGCAGCAGACGCTAGCAGGCGATATCGGTGCTGTCCGCCAAGCATTTGCGTGTAGTGGGGTTGCCTTCCGACTGTGGTCGTGCGCACATGGGCGCACTGTCTGCCAGTGACACGCCTGCCGCCACCAGTTAGTGACCACGTGAGGCACACGCACTTAGTGACCTGCGGCAATGCTGTTCTGCAATACTTAAACCTGGAGCGATTTGGCGCAGTGGCACAGGGCGGCTGTTGGCACAAGGCGGCTGTTGCCTCATGCCGCTGCCACTTGAAATTGCACCTGCGCAGCGCACTCAGGGCCATGCCAGCACTTCAACTTACTCCTCCATACCACATTAAAGGTGGTGGCCGTCAGGCGCGTGCCTGGCCGTAATTTTGGCAACAGTGCTAAACTACTTTGGGCAATGGACACATGCGGTCCCCTGGGCATACCTGGGCATGACCAATGCACACATGTGTCATGCTATGCCTGACACTTCAGTCATGTCTGTGCTTGCTTGCCGCTGCTCCTAAATACTACTAGTAGTATATATATGCTATGCCTGGCACTTCAGTCATATCTTCGCATGCTTGCCGCTGCTGCTCTGTTGCTGCTGTGTAGCCTTGCTGCTGCGGGGCAATGCGCCCCAGCTGCATGGGTGCGCATGCTGCGTGCTCACGTGCAGCGCCTGCCAATCGCACCGCCGCAAGACCCGTGCACAGTGCGCAGGTGCACTGCAGCTCTAGCAAAGCACCCACCTACTCTTGTGTGTGTACCCACGGCGCACAAACACATACTACAGTAGTATGCCGAAGATATTTTGAAGTGCTTATCACAAAATCATAGATGGCTGCAAACCACCAGCAACTGCAACTTCAAATCTGTTGCACCGCCCCAGGGCAGTGCACAGCTCACCTTGTGCGGCGGCATGGTGGGTGGGTGCGGGGGGGCGGGGGGCACTTGCACCAGACTCATTCTGCCATGAAGCACCTTGGCACCCAGCGTGCCCGCCAGCAGCCACCCGCCTCTGCGTGGTTGTGCGTGTCGCACATGACTGGGCGCTCCACTGCTCAGCACCGCAGCAGAGGCAGCAGTGCTCAGCACCAGCTGGGCGCTGCAAGCTGCACATGCAATGTCACAACACCGCACCTCGTTATGCAGTACCCTCCAGGTGAGTGCGGCTGTTGACAAGGTGCACAATGGCGCTGTTGGGCTTGTGGTGCCGCTGACGTGCGCGCGGCACCTGCGCTTGTGACAACGGGCCATGCACACTTCAACCATGGGCACGCCAACTGCACTCTGCAATGCTGTAGCGCCAGCATCAAAGCGCCTGGGCTGGTGCGCAAAATCGGCAACCATTATCAAGGTTACATTTGGCCCGCTGCCACAGCCGGTACACACCTTTACAGTGACAGGCCACTAGTAGCAGCTGCAGTGGCGGCCGCATGCAAGCGCCGCACCCGACACGCCCCCCCCTGCCGCCGCCGCAGTGTGTCGCGGCTGCAGCGGCAGGGCACAACAGCCTCCTACAACTCATGCACGCACATTGCATGCCAGCACAATGTGCAGCGCGCCCACCTGGTCCGCCATCGATGTCGATGGCACAAGCACGCAAGGCGGCACAAGCAGCGGCAGGCAGCAGCAACAGCGCAAACAGCACCACTCAAGACTGGCAGCGAGCCCCCCCGGCCCGTGTACACATGGGTAGAATGACCGTCGAATTTTGCACTTGTTACAACAATCACAAATACATCCAGTGCGCAAGCGGGCGCAGGATCTTGCGCCGCGACGCGGGCATGCAGCTGCCTGCGCCGCGGCCAAGCAGCGATAGTTAGCTCCCCTCCGATCCCCCCCCCCGCACGCGCCAAAAGGCGTGCGAAGCAACGCCGTTGGCGAACGCCCTAGGTACATGGCCCGCGGCTCCGCGCCCCCAGCTGTGCAGCGGCACGCGCCAAGGGCGCAGGCCGCCCGGCGCAGGAAACACCTCAGATGAGCGCCGTCTGGTCGCCGCACGCCAGCCCCGTGTAGCCGTCAAAGCATTCGCACACGCCCCTGTCGTAGTTGCACTTCCCCCGCCCACCGCACGTGAGCGCCACGGTGGCGGCGGCGCCGCCCGTCGGGTAGTAAGTGTCGGTGACCCACGAGCTCGCAGGGTTAAACTCCGTGGTGGTGGTGGACAGGCCGACGATGGCGGGGGTGCAGCCGGTCGTGCACGCCAGGTACTCCACCTCCAGCAGGTTCTGCTTGCCCTGCACCCTGCTGCCCGTGAAAGTGACAAAGAAGGTGTAGCCGCTGGCGGTGCCGTCGGTGGTGGTGACGAGGGGAGCAGTAGTCAATGGCCCCCCCGCGACCCCTGTTACCGTCACCGCGTCAATGACACCTCCGGGCAGCGACAGCAGCTCCGTCTGAATGGCGGCGGGCGCAGTAGCGATGCTCGCCGTATCGACCGTGATGGCCTTGGTGGTCAACCGCTCCCCGGTCAGGGTAGTGAAGGTAAGTGCAATCTGAGAGCCCACTGTGAAGGCGGTGCCAGCCACCGTGCCCTTAAGCCTGATGATCTGGATCTGGTCCTGGTTGGTGCTGGACATGATGTCGTCGCCCCTGGGGCAGGAGCGCAGGGAGCAGTCTACACCCTCCCAGCCGGCATCGCAGAGGCACACACGGGTCCGCGCGTTGTCCCAGTTGTAGTAGGTGTACACTGCGGCGTCGTTGCCGTTGGTGGTGCCCAGCTGCAGCGCGCTGACCCCGGTGCCCGAGTTGTAAGTGGCACCCACGTTGGCGCCGTAGGGCACGTCGTTGGCAAACAGGCAGCGGCCGTTTCCGGAGCAGTCCATGCCGTCCTTGTCCTGTGGGCAGGACATGCGCCCGCAGGCCTTGCCCTCGTAGCCAGGGAAGCAGATGCACTCCCCCGTGGAGCGGTCGCAGATGCCCTTGTTGGCGCACTCCGCGTACTGGTGGTGGTCGCCCGTGCTGTCTGGTGCATCCGCCCATGCTACTTCAAAGGGGCAGGTCCTGTCCCCGCAGTCGCCATCCTCCGTGGTCACCTCCCCGCTTTGCCAGTTGTTGTAGCAGGAGCATGCGAAGGTGGCCGTGGCCGCGTTGTTGTTGCAGCTGCCGTGGCCGGAGCACGCGTTGGGGCAGCAGCCGCCAGCTCCCAGCACCAGGGTGGTGCGGCTCAAAAGCGCTGCTGCCAGGGCAACGGCTGCTCGCTTTGGCTGCATGGTGCTCGCTCCCCACCCGACAAGCGGCAGCAGCGACCCGCCGACTACCCCAGCTAGCCCCTTCGCCCCGTCTGCTCTCGCCCCCTATCTCCTCCGCGCGCGTGTGTGTGCCTTGCCTGCCTGCTGCCTCTGCTGTGCTGTGTGTGCCTGGCGTGATGCCTGAGGCTCTCTTTTTCCGTTGGCCGGTTTCACCTGCCCAAAAATCAAATGTTGCTCGTGAGTGAAGACACAAACCGTTATACCCAGGCAGAGTCCCATAGCAGAGCCTTGCATTATAGGGGGACCAAGTGGTGAGGGAGGCTGCAGCTGCTGCTGTGTGTCCGTTGCCCGCGGTCGGCATCAGCTTGGGTCTGCCTTTGCACAGCTGCGGGAGGGAGAGCCAGCAGGGAAGCGACTGGGGCTGCTGCTGGCGGGCGCGTTGGCGAGGCGGGCTGGCGGGGGCCTGCAGCAGGCGATGGGCAGGCGAACGATGGCGGCGGCTAGGGTGGTGGCCGTCCTGGCGGCGCTGGCTGGCGTGACTGGGGAGTGCCCAAATGCCTGCTCAGGGCGGGGCACCTGCGGCATGCACGACGAGTGCGCCTGCTACAGCGGCTTCATGGCCAACGACTGCTCGGAGCGGATCTGCCCGTTTGGCTGGGCGCACGTGGATGGCGGCAAGGGCGACCTCAACGGCGACGGCACCATAGACGTCACCACCAACCCCCTGCCTACTGTTGTCGCCAGCTCCCAAATGTACCCTAAGGGCACCCAGGAGGCGGTGTACCTAGCAGGCAACAGCATGGGCGGTCACTGGTACATGGAGTGCTCCAACAAGGGCCTGTGCGACCGCAGCACGGGCATGTGCGACTGCTTCGACGCCTACGAGGGGCAGGCCTGCCAGCGGGCCTCCTGCCCTGTTGTGGCAGGCAAGACCTGCTCCGGGCACGGGGTGTGCATGACCGTGCGGGAGCTGGCGTACGCGGACCACAACAACAAGTACGACCTGTGGGATGCCGACAAGGGCATGGCCTGCAAGTGCGACCCCGGCTACAGCGGCTTCGACTGCTCGGAGCGGGAGTGCCCGCGGGGCGTGGACCCACTCTACAAGGACGAGGCGGAGATCGACGCGCGCTACCCCACCTGGACCTTCCGGCTGTACGGCGCCACCCTCGACTTCGCCACCAACACCGCCGTCACCGGCAGCTTCAAGATCAAGTACTATGACGAGTTCGGGGAGGACTGGGTCACTGACGCCATTGCCATTGGCAGCGATGCGGTGGTCGCCACCGCCGCGCAGACCACCACCGACAACGTTCTCAACGCGCTGCTGGCGCTCAAGAACGGCGTGGTGCCCGCGCTGTCGTGCTCCCACAACTCGTACAGCCCGACCACCACGGCGGCGGTCACCTGCCAGTTCACCGCCAACTTTGGCAACCACCGCACGCCGGAGATCATCACCACGGACGAGAAGGGCATCAGCACCGTCAAGCTGAACAGCGTGCCGATGGCCGTCACCGCGTCCGTGTACGACAGTGGCGTGCTCGGCGAGGACGTGGACTACTTTGCGCTGTGCGACGGCGTCACCGTCACGCAGACGGACACGACGTCCTTCCAGACTATGACGCTGTCCGTCACGAGCGTGGCGGGCGACTACACGCTCACGCTCGGCACCCTCGGCGCCACGGGAACCCTCAACTACGATGACGATGACGCCACTGTCGCCGCCGCCATCCTCGCCGTGGGGGGGACAGTGACTGTCACGACCACTGCGGACACGGCCACAGCGCGGGGCGTGCGCAGCTTCCAGTTCACCACACCCGTCTCCGTGGGCACCATCAGCGGCGCGGTCGGCACCGCGTTCGAGGCGTTCACCGCCGCCCCTGTTGTCGTTGGAGGGCTTGGCACAAGTACGATCGCGTTCCAGATTGCGTCGGCTGCTCAGAGCTTCTCACTTGACATTGACAATGGCGGGCTCGCAGACACCATGGGCCCATTCAGCTACGTGTCGTCAACCACAAGCGCGTGTGCCACGCTGGCCGGGGCCATGCAGACGGCTCTCCGAGGGACGTGGACCAATTTGGTGGCAGACATCGCCACCCCAGCCAACATTGTCGTGGCTGTGACGCCTGTGGCGGACATCAACGCGGTGGACGTGCTGATCACCTTCGGCGCGACCAACACCATCACAGCCGCCGTGTACTCGACAAACAATCTCGCGCTGCCCGGGACCCCCCTGGATGTCACCCACACCTCCATCACCGAGAGCTACAACATGGGCACCCTCACGGCCACGAGCGACACCGTGCTCAAGAGGTGCCTGGGCGACGCGGACGGCAACACGGCCAACGACGTCGAGGCGGAGCGCTGGGACTACGGCGACAACATGCCCGACGACTTCCAGTACAATGCCGTCGGCCGCGTGGTGGCGAACGTCCACCCGCACCTCGTCAAGCTCACCAACAAAGCGGCGCTGGACGCGGGGCTCGACGCGCCGGCGACCAACGCCATTGTGTGGCAGCCGTACGGGGGGACGGCCGGCTGGCGCGTCATGTCGCTGGTGGGCGCCACCGGCAGCGCTGCGGCCGTCACCTCCGCCACCAACTTCTACATCTCCACCACCAACGGCTACCTGACGCGCGTGTTTGACGACGTGGCCACGGGCGCCGGCGCCGCCGCGCCCACCTACGTCACCGCCAACGCCAAGCCCGCGCTGGCGACCTTCACGCAGTACAGCGCCAGCATGGTGACGCTGGACGCGGCGTCGTACAGCTGCGACCAGGACACCATTGAGGACCACACGGCGCCCAACACGCTGAACGCCGGCACCGCCACCTCCGACGACATTGCGTGCCTCAGCAAGGGTGACACCATCGTCATCCCCTACAGCATGGCGGCGACGGAGTACCCGGACGCGCCCGCGTACAACACGGCGGAGGTGCGCACCATCGTGCGCATCGACGGCGCCAACCTCTACCTGGACCGGCCACTGCACTACACGCAGGGGCCCTCCACGGGCCTCCCCGTCTACAAGTTCACGCGCGGAACCAACGGCTCGGGGGAATACGCGGCGACCACGCTGTGCTCGGGGCGAGGCGCGTGCAACCGTGCGGACGGGCTGTGCCAGTGCTACGCGGGGTACACAGGTGCGGCGTGCGACTCTCAAAGCGCACTCATTCTCTAGCCCGGCGCTGCGCGCTGAGCTGGGGGGAGGGGGGGGGGCGGGGGCGCGACTTGCACGGCACGCCGCGCAAGACTTGTACGTAACGGCGGGCGCGCCGTGGCGTTTCTTCTGAACGCCGGCGCGCCGCCGGTTTGTGTTCTTTTTGTGCTAGACGTGCAAAATGTGACGCCGTGTGCTGTTAAGCATGAGTGTGGTGCGGGCGTGCGGTGCGCGTGCGCGAGTCGGTTGCTTCGTTTGCAATGTTGCTGTTGTGGTGCTGCTGGTGGCAGTGGTCGTGGTGGTGCTGTTGGTGGCGTCAGTCAGCAGTATTCTGGCCTTGCTTAGGTCCCCTATGTGCACCTACGTGTGAGCTCGTGGTAGTGGTGCTAGTGGTAGTCATTAGTCCAGTGCCAGCCTAAAATGCCTTTTCTCCGGTTGTGTAGTCACAATGCTGTGGGAGTTGGTGACGCTGCACATGCTGCATTAGTTTGCCTGCTGCGAGGGGGCTGTGCTGGTTGTGCAGTCATGGGCTGGAGCAGCCAGCCTCACATGCGTCTGTGCATGAAGTTGCTATCGCAGCGCCGCCACCAGCAGCAGTGCGGTTCGTGCTCAGCAGCAGGCACGTGCACGTGTGCAGCGGCATTGCTCAGCAGTAGCATCAGCAGCAACTGCCACGGCACCTGCAAGCAGCAGTTTGCTGCGCCGCAGCAGCCGCAGTGCTCAGCAGCAGGCTGTGCTCAGTAGCTGTGCTCAGCAGCATGTGCAGTGCTCACCAGCCACAGTGCACTAGTGCGCAGCAGCAGGTGCTCATCAGCGGTGCGCAGCACCAGCATGCACAGCGCTCAGCAGCGGCCGCTGTGCTCAGCAGCAGACACTGCTCAGCAGCACACAGTGCTCAGCAGCGGTGCGCAGCAGCAGCATGCGCAGCGGTCAGCAGCCGCACTGCTCAGCAGCAGACAGTGCTCAGCAGCGGTGCGCAGCGGCATGCACAGCGCTCAGCAGCCACAGTCCTCAGCAGCAGACAGTGCTCAGCAGCGGTGCGCAGCAGCATGTGCAGCGCTCAGCAGCCACAGTCCTCACCAGCAGACAGTGCTCAGCAGCGTTGCTCAGCAGCGGTGCGCGGCAGCAGCCCCTTCCCCACCTGTACGTACTCCAAGCCATGCTTCCACTCCCCAAACGGAGTTCAATAAAAGTATTTCAAGCACGTACTTTTCTTGGTGAAGGCCTGAACCGGTTCTTCAAGGTCGTGCGGGGCGGTAGGTTCCTACCAGTGGATGGTGTGGTTCTGACGCACCCAGGAAGCCCGCTGCTGGTTATACTTGCAAGTTGCTGGCATACCAATCACGGCTGCATGCTTGCTATGTAGTCTACATGCACAAGCTGCTGCCGTTTAAGGCACCCACTGCCGGACTCACGCCTGTGAAACCAGCCCCGTGTGCCCACATGCCCACAGAACATGAAGTCAGAGCGGCACTTTTGCTGCATTGCAGTGTTGCATGGGCACTGTACTGGCATATCACCGGGGCACATACTGTGTGGCGTCATGTCAATGGCATACCTCTGCCACGGGCCAAAACCAGGTGCTTTCCACATTATTATCTGTGCTGGTGCCCTGTTTCGCTGGCAGTCAACTTTGTCACACCTTGTGCCTTCTGGCACTGCGCACAACCTGCTGTCCATTTGCCATGTCACTGCACGCAGTGTGCGCCAACCAGCCCTAAAACGGTGTTGGTGAACTTAGTATAGATCTACACACTTGGTCGTGCCGGCTAGCTGTAGGCTAGCTGTAGGAATACGCCGCCTCTTTGTCCATGCCGCTTCCAGTCGTACAAATATGTGCAGAGGGGGTTCCACGCCCTTTTATTGTGAAGTGTACAGCATCGATTTGGTGATACCAGGGCGTGGCTTTCAGGGTACCGGCTACAACGCTGCCAAGCAACTGAACGTCATGGTGGACGTCACGACCTTCGAGGTGCAGTGCCCCTCGCATGTGCGCAACGCG
>JAULBY010028462.1:0-16348 GCA_032358315.1 Ophiocytium majus
TGGTGTCACTTGTATAAATGTACATTGCGACGCATATGGCTAAGGGACGTTAAGTATTGTCCCTGGTATGGGAATGTGTACGGCAGACAAATAGGATGTGACCACTATTAAGTGCCACCCCTTGTCAGTGCGCCATATGTGCTTGCTGGAAGAAGTCTGTGTGTTAGTCATGGAGACACGAGGGCATGTGTGCACCGGTACAAACTACGTGTATTTGGTCGGGTGGGTAGGGTGTGCTCAGCAGCGAGACGTGGTTGGACGCGTCGAGGGCGGGCGCAGCGCCAGGTGTTGCCGCCGGGAGGGTGGAGGGCCAGTCCTCAATGACCAGCTCCGATATGCCTGAAATGGTTTCAAGTTTTTGTGCTGTCCTCTGGCTTTTTTTTAGCATGTGATCGTTAACTGCGTGTTAACCGCCTGCACACAGAAGCGTGCTGTGCACCCGTTGGGTGGAGAGCAGCTCCGCGGCTCCTGTGCACTGTGACGGAAGGCAAAAACGGGTGTGCCGCACCAGATGGCATCAAAGTTCCAGACTCGAACTTCTGTGCTGAACGCTGGCCTGCTGCTTGCCGCACTTGTACTTCAGAAGTACCTGGCACTCTGCCTTATATGTTGAATGCCACAATGTGGCTCCAGCGTTGGTCCTTGAGCTTCCACCCTGCCGCGTGCCGTCGAATGCCTGCATTTCGTTCCTGTTGCAGGGCCCTGCTGTCTGCTGGGGGGCTGCGCTCCTTTGCAATGGTGGTTGCCGCTGCTTTCCAGGTGTGTGCACGCGCACTGTAGAGCATTGTACGTCCCACTTACCCAGCACCTGCATGCCAGTACAGACAACGTTTTGCGTTGAGACATCCTGTGACCGCTTGAGAAGCACTCCATGATGTGCTGCGCATGGCGTTTCAGCTTGCCGCTCGCCTGTCGTGCTTGGCCCCGCTGCCGCCACTGCCGGCCAGCCCTGTGATACCTGCACCACCTCGACTTTGCCAAGCTCGCACCCACACCTTGTGTTGCCTTGCCCCCGTCTGTGCCCACCTCACGTGCCGCACGCACACCCTCTCACTTCCCAACTTCAACAACACACACCACAACCTCAGCAGTACTCGGCATGCCACTTTGCCAATCTCACAGCCTCACCACGTTCTACCTTGCCCTTGTCTTTGCCCACCTTCGGTGCCACACGCATACTGTCTGAACTTCAACAACACACGCCACAACTTCAACGGTACTCGACATGCCTTTTTGCCAAGCTCGCGCTCACACCTTTTGTTTCCTTGCCCTTGCCTGCCCACCTCCCGTGCCGCACGCACACCCTTTCCACCTCCCAACTTCAACAACACCTGCCACAACTTCAACAGTACTCGGCATGGTGCGCGGTGCAGGCGGCCACGGAAGCACTGCTGCCGCTGTGGGCCCTCGCGCCTCAGGCCGCAGGCGGTCTGGGCTTGATGCCCGCCGCGGCGGGGCTGGCCATTGCGCTGGCGGGGGCCGCACTCGCCGCCGCGCACAAAGGTGTGGCTCTTGAAGTTGAAGTACATACTTCGATGGTATATATATTATATATGGCTGAAGTTTGGTAAAGAAACCTAAATGGTTGCTTAGCCCAGACATGGCCGCGGCTGGGGCAAATGCCAGGCCGAAGCCTGTGGGGTGATCTGCCCACCTGGTGAGAACCACCAGACAGCCCCCACACCTACACGCGCCGGTCAGTGTGCTTCAGGGCTAGGGATGATTCAGAGTACAACTACCAACAGGGCTTGTAGTGCAATATGCCACGACAAAGCCCGTGCGGTGATTTGTTACCTGGCCAACAGCAGATCGCCTCCACCCTGCACACCCCGTATATCCAATGCCGGTTATTCATACTTCGATAAATCGCTCCTCTACATTGAGGTTCCTTATGATCTACACAGCAAGCATTTATCAGTCCAGAGTCAGGGGTTCATGTGCACGCCAGTACACCCAGACGCTATGGACAGGAGCTAATTGGGCACCGGCGTGGAGGTGCCAGGGGCGCATAAGGTCAGCTCAACGACGAGACATGCTTGTATGCATCCAGCGTAGGTGCGGTGTCGGGTGCAGGCTGGAGAGTGTCTGTCCAATCCTCCTAAAGACCAGCTCAACGACGCTCCGCTGCTGCACAACCATTGTTGGAGGAGTAGCGCAGCAGCAGCACAACGGCTCGTGAAACCATGTCAGCCTTGCACCGTTGGCAACACCTCCCCCACTCGCACAATCCGCCACATAGCGGGTGCTCAGCTGGTAACGACGCCTCAGGCTGCCAACACCGCACCCAGCGGGTAGGTACCTTGCAGGGAAGACAAGGCTTACACTAACACTATAGAGCCAGGGATTAGGTACAGTAGGGAGGAAAAGTCTGTCACTGCTGTAGTTACCCCCTGCCGCAACTGACAATAATCCCTGGCCTGATAGGACTGCCTGCACGGTGTGCCCCGCGCGCGCCGTCGCTGCTGCCCCCACAGGGCGGCCGCCGCCAAAGCTGGCGCGTCTGCCTCAGGAGTCACCGCTGCGCGCCGTGCGCATCGCCGCCGCCACACAGGCGCTGCTCATGCTGGGGCTGCGCCTGCTGCCCAACGTCCAGGTACTTGTAAAGTGCTGTGCTTACATACCAGTATACTGAAGTGTAATGCACATGTGTAGTAATGGGTCAACGTGTGTAAAGTTGCCATTATACACCGTATAACGCAAGTAAAAACGGCGTATAACGTATTTATGTGCACATACATTCACATGCGGCATATACGCAGTATATCGCATTTTGGGGCATATAAATATGCCGTACGGTATTTTGTTTAACATGCTGATAAAAAATACTTGGACGTTGTAAGCCCTGACCCATCACTGCACATGTACCACAGTATGGTGCTTACAGCAGCTGGCCTACCTGGGAGGGGCTATCCCGCTTGAGTAGATGTCGCTCACGTACTTGGCGCACCCAAATAGTGGACGCACGGCACCTGTCAACACTATTTGTTTGTGTTGTTCGGCGTACGGCCCAGAGAGACAAGCAGGCTGCTCCCCCCCCACAGTGTCACACATACCAATGCACTCACGCACAACAGCTTTTGAGGTGTGCGGGTACTTGTGGGGGGATGCGGCGGAGCGGCGGCTGCAGGCCGATGCACCCTGGCCTGTGCTGCGTGCGCAGTGGCGGGCGGGTGAGAATGCATGCCCCTTACTACTTCTGAAGTATCTGCTGCTGCTGTGTTGAACCTAGTGTTTGTGCCGCTGCGTGGCTTGCCGGTGACTGCACACTACCAGTACATGAAAGAGTTGAACATTAGCCATTTGCCCGCCTCTCCGCAAGTTGCAGTTACACTTGGCATTCCCCAAGGTTCCTTGGTGTGTGGCAGAGCGTTGAACGTTGTTGCCTCATGTGTGGTCACTGCCTCGCACGTTGTCACTGCCTCGCACGTTGCTCGTTTGCAGACGCACAGCGTTGCTGTGGGGGCCGTGGCGATGGCGGCGGCGGCATCGTACCTCGCCACTGCCCTGGCGCGCACAAGCAGTTCCATGCTACTGCAGGTATGCCACCGTGGCACTTTCATGGCACTCTGGTGCGCCAGTGATGTGTAAGGCTAGCCCCTGTGTTGCACTGTTGTACTGTTGAGAGTGGCCATTGCTGCGGCAGCCATGGCTGCTGAGTCGTCATACCACAACGCGGTACAAAAACTACCGGTACTTGGGAAGAAGTTTTTCATGTAAAGTGCTGAATTGGGCCCCTTTAGACCCTTGGGTGTGGTATCTGTATCCGCACAACACTTCGAAACCCATGTGCAGCAGTCATTGCCGTCCACAGGCGCCGCCACATCTCTCACACACGCGCCCCCAACACAGCACGCACGACCCCTGCTCTCAGCCACTCTAGTCTAGTGGGTTACACCTCACAGGTGGCTGCTACTTGTGGGTCCAGCGTAGCAATTGCTCCGCTCCATGCCGGCTTGCACGACCTTGCTCCTGACACACCCACACGTGCACACAAACACAACCGCTCTCTCCCGCCGCCACAACACCAACCGCCTCCTGTTCTCAGGTGGTTGTGGGCGCGCGCGGCCCCGCCAGCCGCCCCCCCTTTGTGCCACGTGCGCTCACCATAATCGCCCTGGCGGCAGCAGCGGGCGAGGTGGCGGGTCCCCTTGCGATTATGCACGCCGCCGCGGCAGCACTGCGTAACGGCGCACGGGCAGCCGCTGCCGCAGTTGGCGCGCCCTTAGCTGCAGCAGCGGCAGGAGCAGCGGCACCGGTGGTGGCGGCGACAGCGCCAGCCATGGCAGCACGTTTTGCCCTGCTGTTCCCGCAGGATGCGAGCTTTTCGGTGGCGGCGGCGGCCGCGGCGTGCATCGCGCTGTATGCTCTCGCACTGCTGCTGGAATCCAAGGGGCTCGGGGGAAACGGCAGCGGCGGCGCCGCCGCTGAGGCCACGGGGCTTGAGGGGATAATGGAGATCCCGCTGAAAGACCTGGGGGCATTGGTCAGTGGCGGCGGCAGCGGCGGCGACGGCGCCTCGGGTGCTGCCGCAAGAGGTGGGCGCAGCGGCGCAGGCGGACCAGCCAAGGATTGCTGAGCGGTGTGCCAGCCATTCTGGGATGGCGTTTTGTGCTGCTGAGCATGTGCGTGTGGCGCCGGCGCTGGCTACTACTGCACTGCGGCGGAGTGCCCGGTGCGGCAGCTGCCTGTGGGCGCGTTTTTCCTGCTGGTGGCGCGGCTGCCGCACTGGCAAGCGGATTTTTGCTGCTGCCGCTGGTGAGCTGCACAGTCTCTGCATACTCGTCATGCTGCACCCAGCACCACCCCGTCCCGCACCTGGTGCGTGTGGGCTCGCGGGTTTTTGGTGCTGCCAGCCGCTGGTGAGCACAGACTGGTTCATAACTGCTCTTCTTTACTCAGCAGCAGCAATTCAGCAGCTGCTGCAGCAGCACAATGCACGGAGGGGGGGGGGGCACAGTGAGTGCCATGGCGCTGGCATGTGTGCCACGCCATATGTAGTTACCCATGGACGCTGTGTGGGCATGCTGCGGCGCGCCTATTCTTGGAGGGCGCCCGGCGGTCTGTACTGCCAAGTAGTGTACACAGGAAGCTATGCGAAGCGCGCTGCGAGCACACAGCAGCAGCGGTAGCCAGCAGTCCTGCAGCGAAGCTGGTGTTCTCACATGGCGCGCGCACACACCACAACACATGCGGGCACCAAACCACTGGTGTCCTTTGTCGGCTTCCTGGGTTTTTGTGAATCCTGCTTCCTGCTCACTGACAGGCTGGTGCTGCCGCCGTTGCCGGGGCCACCGGCAGTGAGTGAAAACCATTAGTAGCGATGCGCTGAGCTGGGCCTGCTGCACCTTCTGGAGACAAATAACACCCAAATCTGCTAGGATATACCATGGTATGATACTTCAGTAGAGTACATATCCGAGTGCCATTGTGTGTCACAGTGGTGTGCAGACTGCTAGTAGTTGATGCAACGAACTGGCTAGCAGTCAACGCTGTTGTTGTGTACTCCAGTACAGTGGTGATGGCATTGGTTGCGGAGACTCAGTCTTCTGTGCGCACTTTTGTCTGTGGCAGTTGTGATAGCCACTGCGCACCACGCAATGGCGGATTGGTATACCTTTGTGTGCCAGTCAGTGGGGAACTACTAGTAGTATTATGTCCTTCTTCAGAAGTAGTACAGGTAATTACCAGCGCACAACAGGCAGCACACACACAAAAAAGGAAGCCTGGCGGCCACTACGAATGGTTGGTTTTATTGCGCCCGCTGGGGGCACTTGTGCCGCCAGGTGACCCCCCCCCCCCCCCCTCGCCAAAAAGGCGACAAATGACATCGACGCTGCTGCAGTGGCGGCACATGCACACCCGCTGCTGCCCACCCATTTACACTTCAGCAGCGGGCGCGCACGCAGCCGCCAAAACCATCCAAACCACGTACGTGCGTGCCTAAACCTACCATCAAATCGCGGCGGCGGCGGCGCGGTATATGTACACGTGTCTGTGGCTCATCGCAGCTCTCGGCCACACCGTCTGTACACCTGGCCGCGACGCCCCTGCATCCCTGCAAACCGCCGCCACTGCATGCAACATGCAAAGCCTACGCAGCGCAGCAGCAGCCGGCAGCCCATGCTAGGTCACTACAGAGCATGGCTGCTGCTGTCGCCTCTCCTAGAAAAAGAAGTGTGCATACGTGCAGGTGGCAGGGCACTGCGCACGGCGGTGCTCAGTGTGGTCGCGGCAGGTGCCCTGCCCAAGTCATACCCAGGTCCTACTTGCAAATACTTGAAGAGTATGTCGCGTGCGCGTGTCCGCGCTCCGCCCGCTGCGGCGGCTTCGAATGGCCCGCAGCCCGCCAGCAATGGTTCCTGCTGCCAAAATGGTTGTTCAGCTCCATGGGTAGAAGAGGTGTGTCACGTGCAACCCCCAATGGCATGCAGCATAAGAGGGGCCCCGCCTTGCCCCCAGCACACGGCAGGGGGGAGTGATAAGTCCACTGATGGCCGCCACTGCTGCTGCTGCGGCCCTGACAGTTGGAGTAAGGGTGTTGAAGTTGAGGTTGAAGTTATGCGGAAGGCATGTAAGGCCGCGGCGCCGGCACCAGGTCCAGCTCCTTCTGTGTGAAGTAAATCCAGTCTGCAAAGCTGGGCCCGGGGGGGTAGTCAATGTCTGGCAGCCTGCTCAGCAGCAGCAGTAACAGCAGCAGCAGCAGCGGCGGCAGCAGCAGCAGCAGCAGGAGCGGCAGCAGCAGCAGCAGCAGCGGCAACCGTGGCGGCAGCAGCGGCGGCAGCAGCAGCAGCGGCAGCAGCAACAGCAGCGGCGGCAGAGGCAGCAGCACCAGCAACAACAGTGCCAGCAGCAGTGGCACAATGGGAGCAGCAGGGAAAACAGCGGCAGTGTGATCACAAATGTGCACATGCAGTGTGGACTGGGGGGGGAGAGGCCAGCATAGCCAAGTGTGTGCAAGCATCTGCACGCGTCAGCGCGCCCCTAAGTGCTGCAGTGACCACTCCTCTGGGGCTGCGGCCTGCGTGCTGCTACACAGTGTGCCAGGCATTGCTTCACCACAGCAGCAGCACCGCCACCACCCTGGATGCAGCCTGCAGCAGTGTCACCAGCAGCACCACACGCAGCTGCCAGCAGCAGCCTGCCCTAGCAACAGCTCAAACATGAAAGTGTTCATGCTCAACAACAGACGCACAGTAACGTCACTGGCGGCAGCAGCTGCTATGACAGCGGCTGCAGCAGCTCCAGCAGCAGTGGCAGCGGTGACAGCAGCACCAGCACCAGTAGGGCCAGCAGCAGCAGCACCAGCAACAATGGCGGCAGCGGCACCGCAGGGCACTCACCCTTCCTGCGTCCAGTCCACGCTCAGCGGCACAATGGTGAAGGGCTGGGGGCCGCCGGTGCGGCGGTGCACACGGTCCGGGATGCCTGAGCTCGGCAGTAGCGGCGGGGGCGCGCGCAAGCGGCGGCACATCGCAGAGATGCATGACTCACCCCACAAGCGACTGGAAAACTGATGGGGTGTTGCCTTGCAAGCGGACTGGTCAGCTATGAGGGGTGCACTCACCAGGGGCTACCAGCCAGTTCTGTGTTCTGTTGCAGCGTTCACACACGGTGCCTGTCTTCTACACGGCTGTCGGTTGCACATGATGCCCTGAGAACCGTGGACACCCACAGCAGTGAACACCGACAGCAGACAACAAATCAATTCCTATGAAGTTGCGAACCCCAAACAACAACAGAAACCTCATACACGTACATGTGACGCCCAGTCAAAACGTTTGACACCCAATGCATTCCCATGGGATTGCGAACCCCAAACCAAACCAAACACCTCATGTACACGTACACGCTAGACCCAGTCATACTTGCTTGTCGGCTGTGGGCGTCCCCTACCCCTTTCATGCATTGCCAAGCCACAGCGTGAGTGCTCACCATCACGAGACTCAATGTGCCGGCTGCCGGCAAGAAGCACCATGCGCCCGCCACGAGAATTCAGGTAGTTTGCTGCAGTCTCCGACATGTACTCGTCCCATAGGGTCTGCGCCTCGTACATGCGCCCCAGGGCATCGCCGCCCACGGGGTGGACCGCCGCCACCTGTAATTCATGAGTTCACCACAATGAATTCACGTGCATGAATTCATTCCCACAGGTCAGTTGGCATAAATGGATGCATGATTTCATGCCTTGTGAGTTGTGGGTGGAGCATGCGATGAACATAAATTTTGTGTGAGGCCGGCACATGTGCCGACATTGAGTGACTGTGATGCGTGCGCACTTCGATGTGTTAGCAGCAGGCGAAGCGCTGCTGGCCCGCATGACTGCACATAAACGCCACTTGCCACCTGGAATCCGCCGCTAACAGCGTGAGAAACCCAACATTAAGACACAGACACTGCAAGCATGTCACTCCCAAACACACACCAGGAGCCCGCATTAGTATCACCATAGTCATACTCCTAGCAGGTCAGGCTTGTGCGGCTTCTCATTACCTACAAACCTGCCTGCAAAAAGCATGAAGATGGCGCAACATCCCTACGACAGGGTGTATTTTGAAGTTTGGGGAGAGGCATTTGAAATGGGTATAGGTGTGTGTGCGCGTGAGCCTCACCGCAGAGATGGCATCATCAAAACGCTGCCTGTGGCTCTCATTGCTGAGGTCCATGTCGGGAAGGAGCGTCTTGAGCTCACGCGGCAGCGCCTCCAGCCCCCCACGGCTGACCATGGACACCAGCTCCTATTGGCCAAAGGCGGCGTGCAATCATGAACATTCATGGTGAGAGGATGCAGCTGAAGAAAGGATGCCAACTCTTGGTGGGCAGAAGTTGCCGCGTGAGTTAACAAGCCAGTACAGGGGTGAAGTCATTGTGCAGGGGGCTGGGCTGTCTGCAGCAGGTGCGGAGGGTGCAGTCGATCTGTTGAGGCACACGCATGCGTGATTGGCCAAAGGCATAGACAACACCAGCGGTGAGGAGGAGGCAAAGCAAACATGCTTGTGTTCTTCTTTAGGTGTTTTCCTGTGTGTTGTCCAGCAGTGGTTTCTCAGTAGTGGTTTCCCGTTGACCATGAGCCGGGAGGGGCTCAGGGAGGCCAGCACGTGCGCCTTACAACAATATCCAACTTAACCTAGTACTTGAAGTACCACTTGAAGTAGAAGTATAATGCACATGGTGGGCTCACCAACGGCGCGTTGAGGCCAACCAGCCGGATGCCGTGCAGCCGCGCAAAGCGGAAGATCTTCGAGTAATTGTTGAAGTCGTAGCTGCGGGCGAAGTTTAAGTGCAGCAATAGGCAACAGCAGCAGCAGTGGCAGCAGAAGCAGCAGCAAGAGCAGCGATGGTGGGGCAGCGGAAGCAGTAAACAGCGGCAGCGGCAGCGGCAGTGGCGGCAGCAGCAGCAGCGGCAGCAGCAGCAGCGACAGCAGCAGCGGCGGCAGCAGCATCAAGGGCACATGTGACAGGTCAGCCGTAACAATTCCGTGTCACGGCACCCATATGCAATTACAATACAATTACAAGCACATGCGAGGGGTAACAGACAGTGGCGCCACAGCAAATAATTCAGGGCTCGAGCAGCCATCCCTGGTGCTTGAATGCTGAATACATGTACGCAGTCGCCTTGACGGTATTTGCAAGTGTGCAACGCGAACTAGGCGCGGACGCTGGTGCTAGAGGGGCAACATGTACATGCCATTCGACACTGCGGGCAGATCCACTCACGCCCAGACCTTTTCCCAGCCGGAACTGCCTGTTGCAGAGTTGAAGGTGGCCGTATACAGCTACAGTAGTGTCTGCAACTTCCAGCACAACTTCAAGGGGGGAGGGGGGTCAAGTAGGGGCTAGACGGTGCTACACTGTGCACCGCACACGGCACAGCATTTCGGAGGTTTCATGGGGAGCAGAAACCAGTGCTGAGCTTGTATTACTTCAAAAGTATAATGCTGCAAAAAAAATCCAGGAAAATGCCACTCACCCCCACACTTTTTCCCAGCCGGTCTCCAGTTTGAGGCGGCCGAGGGAGCCATGGCGGAAGACGTAGCGGTCCAGCGCGGTCTGGTGCTGGCGGTAGAACATCTCCAGGCCAATCGCCAGCGGCGCAGTGCTGTCATCACGCTGTCGTGCGCATGAACACGCGAATACGTGGGCGAACATGTGAGTACATGAACGCGCATAGCATGCAGGAGCCGTCATAATAAGTGTTGGTACAAGGTGCTTGTCGCGAGTGCGCATGGCTTGCAAACAGCGTAATGTTGTTTGTGAGGTACCAAATGACGTAGGGTGCAATAAGTAGAAACTACATAAGTCAGAGCACCTCCACTTGTGGTGGCTAACCCTGTCACTAAAAAAAAGTCAATGCAGGTGTACTTTTTAGATATGCAACATGTTCATGGTCTATGTGTAGTGAGTGAGCCCACAACAACGGCATTCACAGCAGTCCTGTCAGTTGCGATAGTCATGGCAGCTGCAACACAGCATGTGCCGCCACACACGAATGACTCATGCACCTCCAGCTGTAATACGTGCTTACATGCGGATGTTTTATTGTAACAAGTAGAATCACATGTACTACGTAGTATGATGCATATCATGTGCTGTCTAAAGCCGAAGTAGTCACCCGGGGTCAGTTATTTGGACAGTTTTTTCGGCGCGGCCAAAGTAACTACCTCCCTTTTAAGTGGCCGCGCACAAGTCATTTACCCCCCCCTTTATCCGTAGCAAAAGCCACATTTGAAGTGCTGTGCACTACCCACAGACACACGTTTACAAATGCTATGTACCAGTATGTATGCTTTCAAGTATTGTACAAGCATGTTGTAGGCAACTTGTAGCTCTGATGTGCGCCACAAAGCTGGCAGTGCCTCGCCACAATAGCGAAGAGCATGCACTCCCTGCTTGCAGCAGGTGCCACACAGCGCGCAACGCCATCGCTGCTGCTGCTGCTCCTAAGCGCTTGCCGTTCGGGCGCTCCCCTCCCCTCAGCACACCTCCACACCGGCAGCATCTACAGGCAGGACTGGCTCCCCCGACAAGTCTGTGCCACTGCCTGGCCCCTCCACCACCTCCACATCGCTGGCAGCATCCACGCGGTGTTGCCGCCGCAAGCATTGCAGAGACGGTGCAGGGTTGCATGATGCAGTGGTGTGGCTGCTTGCTGGGCACGGTCTGCTGAAGAAGTTGAAGAGCGTGCGCTGCCCTGGCTTAGCAGCAGCGCCCCTGGTACGCGTGTCTTTTAACACCTTAGGCCTGCCCCACCCCGCAGCCCGCCTGGCCCTCACTGTGTACTTCATGACCCAATCGTCAATCTTCGGCGAAAAGAAGCAACAAAAGTTCAAATGTGCGGTGATATTTTTGGCAGCAGTCACGGCAGCCTTTCTGGACCGTGCAGACCATGTTTGCTTAGGCGGTGGTACCCTACCGGGGTCGTGCTGGGCCACAACTCAAACTACTTGCCCCCCCCCTCCAGGCACCTCCTAAGGTAACTTGCCCCCCCCCTCCAGGCACCTCCTAAGGTAACTTGCCCCCCCCGTTGTTTTGGCCCGACTAAATAACTGACCCCGGGTGACTACTTCGGCACTAGACGGTAGTACTTCGAAGTACTACTAGTAGCATTTTGTAAGACACTTGGAGATATTTTCATGCTTCTTGAAGCAGCTTCAAGTATACTCGTAATACATGCATACTACACAGCGGTACAAGATACCTCAAGTACACAGGCGATGAAGTTTGTAAAGCATACTGTCTGGTGCTTTTCACCAGGTGGACAAATCACCCCAAAGGCTTCGGCCTGGCATTTTGCCCCAGCCACGACAGTATCTAGGCTTAGCAGCCTTGTAGGTTTCTTTCACTAAGGTACTTAAGATACGTGTGTGCACCTGTGAGTGTTCGTGCACCGCCTTAATGATATTGAACTCCATGCGGTGGTGCATGGGGTGTGAGTGCTCCTCGCCGACGCACACCAGTGGGCCCAGGCTGCCAGGGTGGATCAGGCGCTGCGGCGCCGGTGGCAGGAAGCTGCTCAGCGCCAGCAGCAAGAGCAGCAGCAGCAGCGACGGCAACAGCGTCAGCACCAGTGATGTTGAGAGGAGCAGCACCGGCAGCAGCGATGACCGCAACAGCAGCAGCCACACCAGCAGCAGCAGCAGCGCAGACACCAGCGGTGGCAGCGACAAAGGCAGCACCGCTGATAAGAAAATGAATGGGCAAGTGTTGCCATCGTCTGAAGCTAGCGGTTTTCACGCGGCAGCAAGTGCTCACTTTCCGTAGGCCACAATGCCGTGCCTTTCACCATGGCAGCAATTCGCTGCACAAAGGGTCACTTGTCGGCTGCACTATGTGGGTACCCTGGAGTTGCACGCAACGATGCACGTGGTCTGCTCTTGTCAGGGTTTTGAAGCATATGTGATACCCGCTCAGGGGGGGCAGCTGCAGCAGGAGCCAGCAATGGACTGTGCTGGCACAGCGTTCGCTCGACTGGCCCAATGCCGCTCCTGGCGTAGCACTATGATGCTGTTTGCGACATACTTCAGAAGTAGTTTTGGTGTTCTGTTTACAGGTGTAAATGCATAGCAGTGACAAAAACCATGTGCAAGGGGCAGGCGGCACCACGCCAAGGCTCATTCACAGGCCCATCCCTGCTGATGGCAGCAGCACCAGCTGCTCGTTTCAGCTGGCGTGGCAACAATGTGCCGTGAACTTGCTCAGCGCAAAAATGCTACCACAACGCCCGAGGCACAACGGCATCGGCGGGGGCTAGGTGCCCGTGACCCTCAAATTTCTGACACAGAGTGTGCATGTGTTCATCACGTACTGGATGATGCATGTTATGACGGGCGCCAGTGGTACCTATGTCACCAGTTGATGGTGTAGCTGAAGTAGCTGGACTGTGCTGCCGATTCTAAAACTGCCTGCTGCGGTGCCACGGCTGCTGACTGCCGCTGGACGGCCCCGTACACCGCACGCACCTGCGCCTCTGTGTGTCGAAAATCCTCTCGTTGACCAGGCTGTAAGCCGCCTCAGGCTCCGCATCCGCCACCTCCGCGGGCAGCCCCCCACCGCCCGCCACCGCCGCGCTCGCAGCCAACGCCACGCTCTGCTTAATCAGCCAATCTCTCCTGCTGACGCTGCTGCTGCTGCCAGGGCCGCCAAGAGTGCCGCCGCCAGGCGCCGACAAGCTCGCCGAGAGGGGCGATACACCTTGAGGGTTGGCTGGGACGTCGCAGATGGCGGGGTGAGGCGAGGACGGGGAGAGTGACAAGGGTTCGAGTCTGTCAGCTGTGCTGCCTGACGGGTGCTGTTATTGTTGGACGGCAAGGGCACGCACGCACAGTGTCCGAGTGGGTCAAGAGCCGGGGGTGGCGAATCTGGAAAACACACACAAAATTACGGAGCGAGAGCGAGGCGGGGCGGCCACCGCCTGCCTGCAGCGCTGGTGGGTAGTGTGAGTGATCAAAAGGTCAGGGCTTACCGGAGAGGCCGGAGCAGGCAGGGACTAGGCACGCCGCCACACCCGCCGCGTGGGTGAGCGACCTCATGGCTGCAGAGCACCTACCCGGAGCGGATTGGTGCTGCTGCTGCCGCTGCTGCGCAAGGGGAGATGAGCACACCGGCGACACACATGCATATATGCACACGTGAGCTTTATGGTGCTCAGCACGCCAAATGTACATTTGAAGTTGCAGTTGAAGTTTTTTGTTCTGCGCTGACGAGAGGTGGCCGATGCCATGCACTTCCAGACCACCATGGCGCAGCGAGGCAGCGAGGCCGCCCCTCACTCACACACGTTCACAACCCAGGCATCCGGATCCCACGGTGCTGCATGCGCCCGCTGCTGCACAAGCTGTCGGCGTCTCTAGCCTTCCTGACCTCGCCCTCTGGTCCCCTCACATCAACCATGACTACTACTGCACGCACGAACACAGCTGCTGCTGGCGTTGCGGACGGCTCCGCGGTCGCGTCTACCCTGCGCTTTAAAAAGGTGCCGCGCGAGAGCCTGCACGTGAGCAAGCCCGTCCACTGGCTGGAGAGCCGCTTCCACTTCAGCTTCGCTGGCCACTGGGACCCCAAGAGGATGGACTTCGGCAAGCTGCGAGTGCTCAACGACGACCTCGTCAAGCCACAAGAGGTCAGCGTGCAGGACCACGCTGCTGCAAGTGCGCTGCAGCTGCCGGCAAGGTTTATGTGTCTGGTAGCAGCACTGCCACTGGTATCTGAGACCGGACGGCGCAACAGGCGCACCTGGTCATGTCGCTGGCATCTGCTGGCCGACGACAGCTGCTCAACAGCGACCTGGCCTGGTCTGCAAAACTGCTGCACACAGCGCGTTTTCAATGCCGGTAATTCCTGCCATTGCCACGGGTTGACACCCTTGCAGCTATTCTCATCCCCTGTGCAACGTGTACACCCGCTGTAACCTGACCTGTGGCTCACAACACACTGCACATGTGCTGTGCTGCTGCTGCAATGCAGGGTTTTGGTACCCACCCGCACCAAGACCAGGAGATTTTCTCCTACATTGTGGACGGCTACCTGTCGCACCAGGACAGCAAGGGCAACAGGGAGACTCTGGGGCGAGGGTAAGTGTGATGGTGTGTGGTTGCGCGCTGTCAGTCGCAGCTTGTCAACGTGCCTGCTGATGTCCATTGAGCTGCTGACTGACATGCTTAGTTGCTGGGCACATGTGTTTTTGCACCAGCTGACACACAGTGTTTAGCATGGCCTGCATCTTGAACTCATAAGGACGTCCCTATGAGTTCACATCTGCGACAGCCAAGTGAGTTGCAGCTGGCAAGCACCTCGCTGCTGCTAACCTGCGTATAACAATGTCACGTCCCCCCATGCTCGTCTCCCACCACCAGGGCAGTGCAGTACATGAGTGCTGGCACTGGCGTGTTGCACAGCGAGATGAACGAGCACCCCAGGGAGGTCTGCCGCTTCCTACAGGTGAGCTCCTTATGCTGTGCAGACTTTTGCATTCCAGTGCCCTTCCTACAGCCCTCTGCAATGTGCCGGTTGCAGTCGATGTGGAGCGTACCAGCTGTGTGTATGTGCTGTTGTTCAGCATGCGCGTGCCAGTACTGTGTGTGCACTGCCAGCGATACCGCTTAAGCAAGCTGAAAAAAGGACGCCACTGGAGCAACCTTAATCATACCCATACTATGTACATGCAATTACAATTATCGTAAACGCGTGCAAGCCATGCCGGAATGACACTTCGGTATTGTAAGTTGGTGGTACCAGTTTGCGCGCTGCCATTGCATCCAATGAGTCGTACAGTGATGCCTCAGCAAGTGCCCACCAATGCAACTGACCATACTGACATGTTGCTATGGTCAATGCTACTACTGCTGAGCGCAGGTGTGGATCACACCTGACGCACGAGGGCTGCCCGTTCGCTATGGCAGCATGCCAGCGCCGCCCCAGGAGCAGCGCACCAACCGTGTGCGCCGCATAATCAGCGGCACAGGAGGTGCAGCACCAGCTGCTACAGTGGATGGTGTCAGCAGCGGTGACAGTGGCGAAGCTGGAATTGAGCTCCACCAGGATGTGAATGTGTACATTGGAGAGCTGGGGGGAGGGCGCACTGCGTCGCTGCCGCTGCGAGCGGGGCGTGCTGCCTACATGGTCTGCATTGAGGGAGAGGTGGGTGTCATGCACTATTTGTGGGTTGCAAGTGGTTGTGGTAAGCACCTGTAAGTATAGTGTGCCATATGACTGCCAATGCTTTGATGATGCCATGCAACTTCAAGTACAATGTACTACTTCACGACGTGGAAGTATACCGTGACAAGTCAGCATTTGGCGGTGCCTCCGCTGCGTACTGGGTGCACCGCATGCGTAGAGCTGAAACCACCAGAGCTGCCAGCAGCAGTGGAAGGACAGTCACACGCATCCCCTGCCCTAGTACATTTAACCAATGTGACAACAGTAATGCTAAGTACAGAACGCACTGTCATGCCGCTGTAACTCTTGAGCGCAGGTGTCCCTTGCAAGCGGCAGACTCACAATGGCGGCGCGTGACGGCGCCCAGCTGTTTGGGGGCAACACAGGCGCCGCCCTCGACTTCACCACTGCCACGTGCGGCGAAGGGGTGCACTTCATGGTCATTGAGCTCGCCTCTTCCCATGAACAGCCGGAGCTTGATGAACTGTAACGGGGGCGGCGAGCCCTTCTGCGCACTTTACCAGTGGTCTGCTGTTGAAGGGTCGCGCTCTGGTTGTGTGTGGGCAGTTTGTGTTTTCTTTTCCACGGGTGGTGTGTGTACCTCTTTGGAATACATTGTTGGAGGAGCAGCCTGCTCAGCAGATCATTCATTCATTCATTCATGCACAGTCTGCTCAGCAGCAGCTAGCAC
>JAULBY010028473.1:0-11177 GCA_032358315.1 Ophiocytium majus
TCCGCCCCCCCCCCCCCCCCTCCCCCCCCCCCCCCCCCCCCCCCCCTCCCCAAAGGTGTGGGCTCCTCACCTCTAGGGCCCCCTCGCAGTTGTCGGGGCAGGTGGTGGAGGGCACGCCCAAGCATGCACACGCCCCTTGTTATCCAACAGCAACTGCTTGCCGCAGGAAGCCTCGTGCGCCTGCAAACACACAGGGGAAATGAGCAGTTTCAACAGGCTTCTCAGCTCAACAAGCAACATTTGGCAGGGTTCTCACTGAACTTCTCAGTGACACAGCTGTATCCACCACGTTTTAGGTGCGCCTGCAAGGACGCGGGAGAACAGGTAGTTCTTAGCAGGCATCTGTTCAACAAGCAGGCGTTCGGCAGGCTTCTCAAAACCAAAGCTTTGCCACCTTCACCTCCCACTTCTGAAGCCACCTAGAAGCACGCCACGGGTGCAACTGCCTCGTTCTGCGCAGCTGCACCTGGTGCTGAGCCCGCGTCTGCGCCATCGCTCACGGCTGAGCCTGCCAGGGCCAATGTACTGCCAACTTCAACTTCACCTTGTAAGCACGCCGCATGTGCAGCTGCATCACTCGGCGCAGCTGCACCTGGTGCTGAGCTCGCATTCACATTGTCACCCATGGTTGAGCCCTGCCAGGGCCAATGTGTGACGCTGCACACCGTACCCACTCTGTTAAGACCCCCCCCCTGCCACCCCCCGCCCCTCGGTGGCAGTAACACCGGGGGTACGTAGTATAACACCCCCCCGCCCACCTTGAATCCCCCGGTGCTCGCGACAGCCAACACTCTCTGACACAGCCAGGGGGATTTATACACCTATACATACCCTAGGCTTTTGCCTGGCATTTTGCCGCAACCTTGGCAGTAGCGCGGCTTAACACCCTGGTAAATTCCCTCCACACAACCTCAGTATCTTGTGGCAGCGGTCAATGTGTGACAACACATGCCCTTATCTGGTTGACTGACATACTGAAGCACAAACTTCAACGGTGCCCACATGCCCTCATGTCTCCATGACTAATACACAAACGTCCACGTCAACTTGGAGCGTCGCGCTGCCACGCCACCCACCTGCAGCACTGTGTGCACGGCCGCAAAGTACGGCTCCAGGCTAAGCAGGTCCCCGTGCTCTGTGGGGCTATAGCTGTCCCACTTCACGAACAGCGCCATTACCTGCGGCAAGACCAACACCAGAACCGGAAGCGAGCAAGCGACAAACGATGTGACGGTGTAACGCAGCTGATAAAAGGGCGGTCAAAGTGACATGAAGCCCTTCTGTAGGATAAGACAACTTCGTGAAGTATTTTGGAGAGAAAAGTACTTCGATGTACATCGCCTTGCACACTTCTGAGGCATAAAATACTATGAAGCATAAAGTGACGCACGCAGTGCGCGCCAAAAGGGACCGCAAAGGGGCCCCGTTGGCAAAACGGAAGGCGGCACTACGAGGCGCTGCGCACCCGCCACAACTAACACGGCAATTGTGATTCGATCAGCCTTAACATTGCCAGGTGGTTCGCGAGTAGGGGGCAGGCGAGGCAGGCATGCGTGCGGGCGCCACCACAAGGCGTGCCGCCCCACCTGCCGAGTCTGCGCCAGGTAGTCAAACATGCCGGTGCCGGCCATCATGCTGCTGAGCACCGGCGCCGGCACAAAGCGCTTGAGGCAGCTGCGGCGGCGGCAGCGGCAGTGGCAGTGCGGCAATGCGTGCGGTGGCAGGCAGGCGGGGAAGAGCGGCAGCGTGTGGGTTGAGGACAGCGGCTGCGGACTGCAAAATGCGCCCAAAGCAGCGGGCTCGCTGCAAGCAGCGGGCTTGCTGCAAACGGACTGCTCACATAATGACTCACATTACATAAAACCATTTCCCTACTAGCTAGCGCCAGCAGCAGGGGCACTGCGGACGTACGGCAGCCTGTCCTTCAAGGGCAACCCTGCCATGCAGCAGGCGGAGTGCGCCTCACATGCATACTTCGGACGTGCTTCGGAAGTACTACTAGTAGTACATGCCTACGTGTAGTACTCCATGGCTCAGGCCTGCCTGCTAGCGTCATTTCTTGTTGTCGACTGTGCCAAGTTGTGAGTACGTGTATGTGGGGCTGGGCACAGACCATTGCTTCAAGTGACTTCATGTTGGCCCGAATGACATGGGCTCTTGCATGCCCACAAGCGCAAATCAACGCAACCTCACCATGAAGTATGTCACACTTCAGTATGCGCTCGTTGGGCGCTCGTTGAAGTACATGACATTGTACATTGCACTTGAATTGGCAGCCATGGCCCATGCACCTCTAGTGTACCTCACGCCCGCCCCGCTGCAATGGCCAGCCTGTGCAGGAAACCCTTGCGTGTGCGCACTGGTTATGATCGTTTTTTGCCGCACGAGTGCTTCACCACAGGACTCTCTGCCCCCGAGCCCAGCTGCTTCGGTGCTCTGTGCTCACCCCCCATGGCTGCATGACCGACCACTCTGGCGTCAGGCGCAGGCTGTGTTTTTTGACATGCGTGGCGTCAATCCCTTGCCTGCATGTATGCCTGATGTGTTTATTCTGAAGTACGTATACTTGAATACTGTATACACCTTCTACTTTTGAAGTATACCCTTGTGTACCCTTGTGCATGAAGTGCTTTTAGTGCATTACGCTTCAGGCATGGAGAGCCCTGTGCACGTGTGTGCGACTACAAGCGACAAGACCAACCAAGCGGCGTGGCCCATACTTCAAGTATACTCCCAAGTACATGCAGTATGTACATGTACTCCTCAAAGTGAGTGTGTAGGTGCCAAGACCGCGAAAGTCGGTACGGCGCACAGTGAGGTCAGTGCATGCCGCATGGCTACAGCACCAAGCTACAGTCCCATGTCCCAGGTGTCCCAGCCCCGTAATACACGTGATATGTGAAGTAAGCCCACCACCACTTACGGTTATAAAAGTAATAGCATTAGGTAGTGATGGAGCAGGACAGATAACGCACATTACACTTTAAATACTACCACACGGTACAAAACAAAATAAAACCTCAGGTATGGCGTATTCCTACACCCAAAGACGCGATACACAGCGTATAAATACGTTTTGATAGGCATGTTACACATATATATGGTGCATGATGAAAATGCTATGCGGTGCGATCCACCACCAACTATAGATACACCCACATACTCACCTAAGCTGGCTGGAGTTAATCTGCGCGCGCGCGCCCCGCCCCGTCCGCGCCGCCTGCCATATCGAGTGCCCATCCCCCCCCCCACCACCACATCACCAGCGGCACCGCCGGGTGTGCCATAGGCGGCCGCCAGCACCGCCGCCCCTCCCGCATACCCCGCCATGCCGCCCGCCTGTGACGCCAGCGCGGTCCAGTAGCCGCCGCCCGCCCAAAGCCTCGGCACGGGTGCGCCTGTGTGTGTGTCCAAGTTGACGTACAAGTTGAAGTTGTTGGTTTGATGGCTTGTGTTTTTAGTCGAAAGGCATGTGCGCACCGGTGCGAACTGTGAATGGCCTAATCGGGCGGGTAAGGTGTGTGCTCAGCAGCTGTGAGACGTGCTTGCACGGCAGTTGAAGTTTGTGTATAAACCTCTCCAGAGACATGGGCTCGTGTGAGCACAGTTAAGGTTGCAGAGAGCAGGGAGCCAGCAGCGAGTTGGCCCGGCAGGCGCGCGCCAAAGGAAAGACTCGTGTGATTGCGGCGGGTATATCGGGAGTCCATGTTGAAGTTGAAGTTGAGAGGGCAGAGTGGACGAGCACCCTGGTGGAGCGGGTGCTGCGGCCGCTGCTGTCGCGCAAACTGTTGTGGAAGTGCGCGCGACGCTCACACCATTCAGCAGCGACGCCGTTCAGCAGGCGCAAACGCAGTTTGGCGCGCGCGCAGCTCTACTTTAAGGCAGCGGCACTTTCATTTGGTATGCGCACAGGGCAAGCCGCAGCTCATAGGGTGCCCCGCGGCGCCACGCAGCCACACATGCCAACGCTATCTGCAATGCTGCTGTAGCACTTTGAGTGCCACACAAATAAACATGGTACTTCGAAACAAGTGTGCTCTGTTACCGGTATTTGCTCTTGCTGACAACACAAACCAATGTGGGGGTTAAGTTACTTTGGGAGTGACCAAAACACCGAGTTGAAACAACTATATGCGCGCAGTGACGTTTAGACAAGACGGTATGCCCGACCACAGTGGGCGCATGCGCACGCACACTCCACTGCCTGCATGCTCAGCTGTTGACCTGACATGTGACGCGGCCTGTACCAAAAAAGGGCATATATATAGCTTGATTGCGTGTTAGCTTTCAAGCGGTAGTAACTAGTGTTACTTGCACAATGACGAGTGCACACGCAGCTCTCTCCCCATGTGCGCAGCAGCTGACCTGGCATCTGGCGCGGCGCGCACCGGCGAGGACACGCAGCTTTATTGCAGCTGCTTATCAATGATGAGCCCAGGCGCAGCTCTGTGCCTGAGCGCTCAGCAGCTCACCGCGTGACGGGCATGCGCACCCATGCCTGTGCGTACCCCAGCTCCTGCGCGGCCTGGTTCAGGCAGCGTGCAAAGTTGGCGCCCGCCCCTGCCCTTGGCGGCGGCAGCAGGACGGCTGCCAGAGACAGGTGCGACTCCCAGGCCAGCTCCTGCTTGAGGGCCACCTCAGAGCTGCGCCGTGTCTCCGTGCACGGCGACTGCAGGTCGATCAACTGCGGCATGGTGACGGGTCACAGGGTATCAGAATATTCGTTATGCGCCGTACCACGTACAGTGACTCGCTATTAAGGGCGCTTTGATACAGTGCGGTATGTGCTTTTGTGCGAGTGCGCTGTATGTAAATGCGGCTTGCATGACATGTTTGTACATTTTAAGTGTACTTGAAGTCATAGTACCACATGCATTTTTGTACAGCGTACATGTGTCGCCGCGGCGAATCGAGGTCAATCCACTGCGGCATAATGACGGACCACCGGGTGTAGAATGTCCGCTATGCGCCATATCACGGATGTAAACGCGGCGTATATGACGTATTCATATACTTCTGATGAAGTACATGCATCATACACGCGTACGTGTGCGCGCGCAAGGCGAGTCCAGGTCAATCCACTGTGACGGTCGCAAAGAAGTTTGGGGCGGCGGTCAGCCAGTCTTGCTCAAATAGTGCTGCCAATCACACACAACACACGTGCTACTCAAGCGGTGAAATAGCACGATTGTGCCCGTAAGCGCGGCGGCGGCACCATTGCATGCAGCATGCACACACCAACACGCACCTGGCTGCATGTTTGCAAACACGTGCAGACAAGGTAGCAGAATTGCGCCCAGGCCCAGCCAACACTGCGTGTACCACGCACGCGCCTACTGTTTTTGTAAGGTAGAAGCCTCTAACTGAGCTTCTTTTCTGGGTTTGGCAAGCTCACCATCGTCGTACCAAAAAAAGAACTGAATTCTGGCTTTGTTTTGCCTATCTGGTCATTTTTGCCATGAACTTTCGCGGGAAGCATCTACACCATGGTGACAGCCAAGCACTCTCACCTCTAACACCTTGCCCACCACCAGAGATCGCCACTGCTTGCTGTCCAGCAGCAGGTCGCTGCGGGTCAGCGGCGTGGGGCGGCTGTCATTCACTCCCCTCGCATCGCGCGTGCAGCGCGGGTGCATCTGCAAGCAGCAGCAGCAGCAGCAGCAGCAGCAGCAGCAGCAGCAGTTGGCAGCAGAAACAATTGAAACAGCAGCAGTTGGCACTAGCAGGTGCACGGGCAGCAGCCGCAGGAGCCAACGCCTGTGGTGGTCAGGTGGTGGTCAGGGAGACATGGAGCTTGTGTACGTGGTCTCCTCTTGTCTGCAAAGGTCATGTCCTGACAGGCTGGCCACAGCAATATTGCAGTGGTGGCCGCGAGAAGTAAGCGGAGCGCAGCACTGCGGGTTACTGCCCGCTGCCAGTTATGATATCCCCTGCTATCACGTGTACTTTACGTTGACATTATGCAGGGCAGACAGCATATCACCACCGCCATGAACAAACACGAAGCTGTAACACCTTGCAGCAGTGACACCCGCAGTGGCGCAGCATCTGCACTCACCAGCGGTATGCCCACAAGTGTTCCGTGCTGCATGCCACCACCAGAGAAGGCCCCACCAGCAGCACCAGCACCAGCACCGCCATTGCCACGCCAGTACAACAGCAGCATCGCACAGCAGACCAGACAAGGTTGCAGTCAGGAGCAGCAACAATCCAACCCAGCAGGAGCCAGAGAGGGGATCTGAACCACACAAGCAGCAGCGATCATGTGTGGCATCAAAGCCACCTTCGATGCTGCCACCCCTGCAGTTGCCGCTGCTGTTGCTCCTGCGGCGAGCAGACAGGGCCGAGGTCGCTAGGGCCTATAACCTGCTGCGGGGGGGACAAGCAAGCTTGGTTCAAAGCGTGGCACTAACGAACAGCAACTTCCCTCACCATGATCAAGCAGACCTGTTAGGTCTGGCACGCAGTTGGTGTCGAACCCGACGATCAGTTTGTCTGTCATGGTACCGGTGCTTCCTTCGAGAGCGGTGCACCAAGCAGCAGGTGCAGGAGCACCAACAGCAACAGGGGACCCCCCCTGGGCACACGTCGGTGACGCGCCCCAAACAGTTCCCCCTCCAGGGGGCCCCAGCTTGGAGCCAGCATGCTCAGGCAACAAAGGGGGAGTCGGGGGATCGAGGCTCGCGACACACTGCGTGGGCACCTGCGAGTGCACTCATCCTGCAACTGCAGGGCTGGTGGGTGTCGTTGCTGCTATGGCATCGCACCATTCAGATGTTTGGCGCGCGCAGTTGAAATCACACGGAACAGCAACATGGCGACTGCTGCGCAACTGCTGGCTGTGCACCGCCTGCAAGGGAGCAAAGAGGCGGGGCCAGTGGGCTGCGTGACAGCAGCGGCTCCGTCTCCACCCCTGTCACCATGTCCGCAACGAAGCCGTTGAACGATGGTGCTGGGATTTCTGTCCAGCCAACTCGAAAGGTGAGGCGTGAGTGAAAAGCACCGTGCACCACAGCCGTCGAAGGCTTTAGGCAGCAGCTGCCCACATGCGCTGGTGCTTGCATAACACGGGCAGATCCTTCTGGTCTTGCACCATCATGCCACACATGGCTGCCTCACCGGCATAAATGTGAACAGTTCCATTTGGCCACCTGGCAGCGACAAAGTGGCCGGCGTGGCTGGCGCCCCTGCCCGCGCCCTTACCAGCTGAGTTGTCTACTGCGCAAATGTGCTGGCGGTGCGCTGCTGGTTCTGTATGCATAGACCCTGCGTAGCTTGCATCTGTGGCTGTGGCTACTACTCAGCATCACATCTCGCTCGTGAGGATGCCAGTATACTATAGCTGTCACTGTTGCAAAGGTTGCATGTTTCGGAACCAGTGCACCCTCTGTGTGGGTGGGTGCATAAGGACGTTTTTCGCAGTTTCGTGTAATGTTTACGGCTGCTGCTGCTGCTGAGCAGCACACAGCTGCAGCGTCGCAGGCGTTGGCAACACACACACACCACTCCCCCTAACAACGTGCAACTGAGTTTCGTACCTCTGGTGGCACTGTAACCACCATGGCTGCAGCTGCAGTCTGCTGCAGTTCCACATGTTCCCCCTCCCGGGCAGTGAGCAACAAGGCACACATTTCCACCGCTGATGTGCCATGCTGGTACGCCGCTGCTGTTGCTGCTGCTGCCCACGGACCACCGCCTACACAGAGAAGCAAGAGAAGTATACTGGAAGTGCATTACTGTAGTATACCGAGTATGAAATACTTCTTGAAGTATGAAAACTCAATCTGGGAGCGATAAACTCTAGGTCTCCCCACCGGTAGAGGCTGTCACCCTGAAGTATGTCTGCGTACATAAAATACTACCTGTAACAGTGTACTAGTGTACAACACTCCTTGAAGTATGAAGTACGTCGGGAGCGGTGGCGGCGGCGCTGCCGACGGTGTCTGCGATCGCGCCCGCTGTGCGGCGCATGCTGCGGGAGGCGGGGTGCGTTGACTCAGTCACACTTTGGACTTCGCTGCACAAACTACAGCATACACACTAAGAAGTGCTTCAGAAATATTTACTACTGTAGTATACTACTACTACTACTGAAGTACATTTGAAGTATGCGTACGTATTACCACGGGCGATTGACACACTTCTACTCGAAGTACTTCTGAAGTATGGAGTGGTGGTGGCGGCGCTCCCAACGGCGTCCGTGATAGCACCCGCTGTGCGGCGTGCGGCGCGGGAGGCGGGGTGGGTTGAGTGTTTCACACTCTTGACCTGCTCAAACAGACTACTGCCTACATAAAAGTACTTCTGAAGTATACTAGCAGTGTGCAGTGTAGCACTGTACGATACCATGAAGTACGTAGAGATCGGTGGCGGCGGCAGCGCTGCCAACGGTGTCTGGGGTCACACCCGCTGTGCGGCGCGCGAGACGGGGTCACACTCTGGACCTCCCTGCAGGTACAAACTTTAACATTTGCACTGACAAGTACTTCACAAGTATACATACTGCTGAAGTTGACAAGGACTTTCATGTAAGTATAGACTATACCACATGTGATCATGCTGTCCGCATGTATGAAGCGACAGCGCCGGTGCTGCCAATGGTGTCCGCAATCGCACTCACTGTGCGGCGTGCTGCGCGGGAGGGCGGTTGAGGTGGATTGGCCACACTCTGGACTCCTCCACATAGCACCGGGCCAGTCCGCCCTGACAGCACGTGACTGCACGTGTGTGCACCTGGCACAGGACACCTGGACATCCCTGCGTCCCTAGCCACCCTGTGTGGTGCTGTATAATACTAGTAGTACTTCAGAAGTACATGTATAAACATGTACACACGTACTATGTCATGCATGGCTTCAAGTTGGGGCTCGGACGTGCCCATGTGCATGGGTGGAACTGTGAGGTGAGCCGTCAGGCATTGTGAACACAGCCTGGCAGTCGTCGTGGGTCGCGCACGCCTACACCGCCTGCACTTCATGGCAGCCTGTGGGTGTGACTCGTTTACCACCTGCGCCGGCCTGTGACCGCTAATCAGCACACCCCATCCTGCTGCGGGCGGCACCAACCACAACTGTGCCAGCAAGCCCCACTGATGACTGCCGCACGCTGGTCCGCCGAAGTATTGTGCAAAAGCACGTGGTACGGTGATGCATGTGGTACGGCAGTGCTCAGCATGCATGCCATTGGCACACAATCTGGCGGTGCCTTTGCAGGCATATACCATCATGATGCCTTGAAACCGACAGCTTGTATTTGACGCGTTGCCACCTGCTGTCGCAGCAACACTGCAGTCATAAGCGTGCACCGTGTTAGGGCGCTGCGGTTGTGGCAGCGCACACGACACGTGCTACGGCATGTGGCTGGGCGGCGCCACGGCCGTGCGGCGCTCGCGGAATGCGGGCTGCACGCGCACCGCAGTGGCAGCAATGCGCACAACGACACTTGGTGCATGCAGTATATTGGTGATGTGGTCCGTTGGCGCCACCCCCACACGTTGAAATCAGACTGGACTACTACAGCAGAACCTAAGGCTTCCTGGCGAACTCGCGCGAACGCTCGAGAACGAACGTGGCGTCAGAGAGCTCTCGAAGCAATTGCAACCTGCCTGAGGTGCCACTGCGGTGCGCGTGCAGCCCGCATTCCGCGAGCGCCGCACGGCCGTGGCGCCGCCCAGCCACATGTGCCGTAGCACGTGTCGTGTGCGCTGCCACAACCGCCGCGCCATACCACGGTGCACGCTTATGACTGCAGTGTTGCTGCCACAGCAGGTGGCAACGCGTCACATGCAAGCTACTGTCGGTTCCAAGGCATCATGATGATACATGCCTGCAATGGCACCGCGGCCGCCAGATTGTGTGCCAATGGCATGCATGCTGAGAACTGGCGGACCACATGCACCACCGTACCACGTGCTTTTGCACAATCCTTATGAAACAGCACTTGGGCGGAATTTGGGATAGCTGCCTGGTGGGGTGATGCAGTGAGGTTAGCAGGGGGGACTCACAGGAAGTGCAACAGCAGCAGCAGTGAGAGCATGGAGAGGCACATTTGACTAGGGAAGATGGCCAGCTGGCCTGTGTTGTTGTGCAGGCCAAGTAGGGCTGGTCTTGGGGCCCCAGTGGTGGTGTGTAGGTGCCGGCTCAGCTTGATAGTCTAAGGTCCACTAGTGCTTCCCTGGCAGCTGTTGCTGTCCATGCAAAGGGAGTGAGACGTTGTGTGCTGGTTTGACAGCATCACTAGAACGTTCTGGCACTGTTCTGTGGCGGCTCTCTGCATGCTGGCCGTGTTGCTCAGCAGCAGGTCATAGCGCTGCGCCCTGCTCAGCACTTATTATGCATATTGCAGACACATCCTTTCTAGCATCATTACCGGCCTACGCTCAACGCCTATCCCATAACAAGTGCAAGCAATTCATGTGCCAGGAGCGCATGCCATGCTGGGCATCACTCGCAACGCAGTATGCTAGTAGTGGCAGGCGACGGCAACAGCACCACAAGGACTCCCTGTGCGCATGCAATTGCCAATTGAAAGCGCCACAAGGCAAACGAATGTCACACGACTGTCACAAAGGCAGGACTCAAAAGTTCAGGGGAGTAGCAGTGCATGGTTGGAGGAAATCAGCATGCCAGTTTTCTACCTCAGCAAACCGTGGCACTGTGCATGCACGGCATACCCAGTCTGGCAGAAAAGCGGGAATGACACCAGGACTGCGCAGCGGCGTTCTCGCACAGTGTCACAAGCACTGCACCAAGCGGTGAACAAGTACAGGCAAGGGCTTTCCGCGCCCTGAGCGGAGTTCAACATAAGTAGAGCCGAGCTGCGCAGTGAATCGAAGCGAGCACATGAGACATGACACTGTGAACCTATGGCAGGTGTTTCGTCGTACTGCACACCAGCATGCCAAGCAGCATCGCCCCAGAGACTCCTGGCTGCACTCTTGAAAAAGGTGACTATTTGATGCGGAAAGTAGTGCAAGTGACCGCCGCGGGCGCGCGCACTTTAGCACGTGGCAGTACAATTACAATGGTACAGGAATGCAGGAGTCTGCACGACCCAGCATGATTGCTCAGCGCACATTGTGGCAGCCACTGTGCGTACACTGCCGGCTGCGTGCACACAACCAGTGCCCCCCCCCCCCCCCCCCCCCCCCCCCCCCCCCCCCCCCCCCCCCCCCCCCC
>JAULBY010028484.1:0-16344 GCA_032358315.1 Ophiocytium majus
AAATATACTCTGGTAGGTATTTCTTGTGAGTTGAGTGACGATGGAAAAAAAGTTTTTGCGAGCGCTGTTTTTGGCGGTTATGATATTACCAATGGTGGTGTTATCTACAAAAAACAATTAGCAATTCCTTTCAATACCAAATCAAAAAAATTAAAAGGTCCGGAAACAAAATTCTGCAAGAACTGTGATCGCTGGCGCAATTATGATGTGTTAGAAAAAGGTGTTTATGTTGAAAATGGTAAAGTGTATTTAAAATATCCCAATGCAAAAGATCTTCGTCGTTTATTGAAGAAAAGTAAAGATGGTTTGGCTTTTGATATTGTACAACGCGATCAATATGTTAATGCCGATTATAATATTGTAGATAACAATCTTTATAATAAAGGCATAATGAGTAAGGTTATTTATAAAGATAAATTATTCAAGAAAAATCTTTTAATAAGCAAAGACCCTAAAGTAAATCGTAAAAATAAAAATAAAGGCATTGAGGTAGAACTTGGAAAATTTAATCCGAAAATTACCGGGCAATACGAAGTAAATTTAATTGTAATACAGGATGGTCGCGTTTGCCGTACTATTACAAGAGGTTATTACGAGAACGGAAAAATAGACAGTAAAACGCCAATTGGTTTATTGCCTTTTAATAATACCACCGGTTTAAAACCGCCATTCGAACCAAAATCAGAAAGCTCAATTATTAATTTTACAATTCCTTTCGAGAAAAATAAATTCGATTACAAACCGGAAGACATTCAACCTTTTATTAAAGCTTTGAATGAGCCTGATTTTATTATTGACGGACTTTATATTTACGCCTACTCTTCTATTGAAGGCGATTCAGTTGCTAACGCTAAGCTACAACGTAAACGTGGCGAGAGTGTGTTAGGCGTTTTACAAAGTTTTCAAAAAAATAAAATCAATCCTACCATTGAAACAAAAGACAGCTGGGGATTATTTATGTTAGAGAATGAAGATGGAAAATACGCGAACCTTGTTGCACAGGGAAAACGTAAAGCCATTAATCAGATCAATAACGATAAAAAATTACAGGAAGAATTAGAACCGATTTTAGCTAAAGAACGTTTTGCGCAAATGATCATGGATATTACTTATGATGTTAGCGGCGCAAAAGAAGAAAAATTTTCACGCGTAAGTTTTGAGCGTGCACTAAAAGCAAATAACTATCCGCAGGCTTATAAAATAATGGAGTTTATGAATAAGCGTATTGCCGAAAATAAATATCCTGTTGGCATTTACGATAGTTTAAAAATTGAAGAGAATGCAAAAACTGTAAGCTTAATAAACAACAAATTGTATTATCAATACCAGGCAAATAATACGGTTGATGAAGACGATGAAGCAACCTTTGACCGTTTATTGAAATTTGAACCTTCAAATCCTATTTTACAATACAATAAAACGTATTGCCAGTTAAAATTAGATAGCAATGCCGGTAACCAGGAACATCAATCAAAGGTACAGCAAACAATTGATGGCTTGTACGGTAAATTGGACAGCAATTTAGTGAATGGTTTAAATATTGAATGGCAATTTAAGATCATGGAAAGTTTAGATACAATGGAGAATGCTGACGCTTTAATTGACGCCTGCATTGCACGTATTAAATCGTTCTACAATATTAAAGATGCGAGCTGGCAAAATGCTTTAAAATTATCGTATGTATTTTCGAGAGCAAAAGATTTTAAATATTCATCTACAGTACTTGAACCGTATTTAAGCCTGCCTGATGTAAATGAGAATTTGGTGTTCATGTACATTGCATCTGCAAGCAGGTTACAGGAAAAATATTATTCAAGAACTTTTGCAAGAGCTTTAGAAATTGCTAAAAGTAAGAATCAAGACAGGTATTGTAAATTATTTGGTGATCCGTATATGACATTCCAGGTTTTAGAAAATCCTGAAGTGAAGAAAGTGTATAAGGGTACTTGCCCGGAAGTGAAGTGATTTATTTTGTCATGCTGACGAAGGAAGCATATTCGTAAAAGATCCCTCGTTCATCGGGATGACAAATCGCTAGCCAAACTGCTTCACATCTTCAACCGTAATTTCTTTTCCGCCTAAAATTATTAAGCGTTCAATTACGTTTCTGAATTCGCGAATGTTGCCCGGCCAATTGCGATCCTGCATGGCCTTTAAAGCATCTTTTGAAATTGCTTTTTTGGTAATACCCATCTCGGTACAAATTAGGTCTAAGAAATAATCTGTCAGCAAGGGAATATCTTCTTTGCGCTCATCAAGAGAAGGCACGTGAATTGGGATAACACTTAAGCGATGAAAAAGATCCTGGCGAAAAGTTTCTTTCTCGATCTCTTTTTCAAGGTTTTTATTTGTGGCTGCAATTACTCTTACATTCACTTTAATTTCTTTATCGCCACCAACACGTGTAATTTTATTTTCCTGCAAGGCACGTAATACTTTTGCCTGGGCACTTAAGCTCATATCCCCTATCTCATCTAAAAATAAAGTGCCGCCTTCAGCCAGCTCAAATTTACCTTTACGTTGTGCAACGGCGCTTGTGAATGAACCTTTTTCGTGACCAAATAATTCGCTTTCAATTAATTCAGATGGAATTGCCGCACAGTTTACTTCAATTAGCGGACCGTTAGCACGATTACTTTTTTCATGAAGCCATTTTGCAACCAGTTCTTTTCCACTTCCATTGCTACCGGTAATTAACACCTTTGCATCGGTTGGAGCTACTTTTTCGATAATATCTTTTATGTTTTGAATGGCTTTAGAATTGCCTATCATATCTACACTTTTTGTGATCTTCTTTTTAAGAACCTTTGTTTCGGTAACAAGTTCACCCTTTTCTAAAGCATTTCTAACAGAAACCAATAAACGGTTAAGGTCGATTGGCTTTGCTAAATAATCATAAGCCCCATTTTTTACAGCATCCACAGCCGTTTCAATAGTACCATGACCACTCATGATAATAATAGAACTGCTAACTTTATTCTCAATTAATTTTTGCAGTAATTCAATCCCATCCAACTTTGGCATTTTAATATCGCTTAAAATAATGTCGTAATTATTTTTTAATGCCATTTCTAATGCAGATTGTCCATCTTCGGCTTCATCAATAGAATGTTTTTCAAATTCGAGAATTTCTTTTATAGATCTGCGAATTGCCTTTTCATCATCTATTACTAATATTTTTGCCATACACTTTTTTCTTTTTTAAATACTGAGCTTACTTCTTTAATATTAAAGTATCCCGATAGCTATCGGGACTACTTTTACTTTACTATTTTATTTTTCCTGATTGAATGATATGATCGATCAACGCGCCTTCTTTTAAAGAATATGTTGACACCCGCATTTTTGGAATATTAAGAGATTTAATTACATAATCAATCATTAAGCATGAAATAACGATCATATCAAAACGCATGGAAACTAAACCTTTAATGTGTTTTCTTTCTGCAAGTGTAGAATATTTTATTAAGCGTGAAATATGAAGGTAATCCAGCATATTAATATCGTAACATGTTTTTGTTTCTAACAAGGGTTCGCCATTTAATTCACCATTAATTATTTCTACAATTGAATCAAACGCGCCGGATGAACCTATTAATTCAAGTGGCATAAATTCTTTTGCGGCGTCAAACAAAGGATACATTTGAATCTTCATGTATTCTTTTATATCTGCAATTTCAATATTGGTAATAGGGTCGGATGGAGAAAATTTTTCAAGTATTCTTGCTGCACCAATAGGAAAACTACATTTCCACAACAAACCCGTATTGTTTGCCAAAATAAATTCGTTACTTCCCCCACCAATATCCATGATCAAAGAAACCGAATCGGTAAGCGTGGCAGCTTCTTTGTTACCTATATAAATTAGTTCCGCTTCACGATTTCCATCAATTATTTCAATATCAATTCCTGTTTGCTTTTTAGCTTCATTCACAAATTCTTTTCCATTATCAGCATCTCTTATTGCCGAAGTTGCGAAAGCTAAAATTTTAGATACATCAAATTTTTGTATTTCAAGATTAAGGGTTTTAATGGCATCAATTCCTCTTTTAAAAGGTTCTTCGCCAATAAATCCTTTGTTGATAGAGCCTTGGCCAAGCTTTACAGCAATGCGGGAATTAAATATTTTAGTATACTTTTTCTGGTTATCAAACTCCACAACAAGTAAATTAAAAGTGTTCGTACCGCAATCTATTACCGCCAATCTCATTTGTTAAAAATAAGACTTTTTTAATAAAAATTGTTTGGATTTTTACCTTATTTCATTATATTTATAAAACTTAGCTAAACCAAATTAAAACCCAATTTTAAAATGAAAAAATTATTTACCCTGCTTTTTGCGAGTATCTGTTTAATTAATTATGCTCAAACAATTAATGGCTATTTTTTTGACGGCCAGGTTTATGTAAAATTTAAAAGTGGAACAATAAAAAATCTTACAAAAGAAAACCCTAATAATATTAATTTAAATAAGATAGGTGTAATTAAAGACCTGATCGCAAGCTGTGGAATTACAAAGGCTTATAAACCTTTTTACCAGGCGGATGATGATAATTTTTTACAACATGTAATTAAGCTTGAATTCAGTAATTATGCACAGGTAGAAAATTTAATCAATACGCTTAGTAAATACAGCATAATTGAATATGTAGAAAAGGTGCCATTGGTTAAGGCTATGATCACGCCAAATGACCCAACGCTTGGCGTTCATTTAACTCAAATTAATGCGCAAAGCGCCTGGAATGTTTTTAACAGTACAGCAAATGGCAATTCAAATATTACAGTTGCAATTGTAGATAATGCTGTTGACAGAAGTCACCCCGATCTTGTTGGTAATATCTGGACAAACCCGGGTGAAATTCCTTCTAACGGAATTGATGATGATGCTAATGGATATATAGATGATGTTAATGGCTGGGATGCTGCCGACAATGATAACAATACAATACCAACCAATAATGCAATGGATCACGGTACTCATTGTGCGGGAATTTCGGGTGCAAGGACCGACAATTCTACCGGTATTGCATCAATAGGATGGAACATAAAGATCATACCTGTAAAATGCCAAACCAATGGCGGAAGTACAACAGGTATTGCCAATGGTTATGGTGGAATTATTTATGCAGCAAAGGTAAAAGCCCGTGTTATATCTTGTTCCTGGGGAGGACCCGGAAGTGGTTCTGCTTCAGAGCAGGCTGTAATTGATTATGCATGGAACAGGGGTTGTCTTGTAATTTGCGCTGCAGGAAACGATGGCAATACTGCTTTTCATTATCCCGGGGCTTACAATAATGTTTTTTGTGTAGCTTCTGTAGCAAGCAATAATGTAAAATCGAGTTTTTCATGTTATGGCAGCTGGGTAGATATTTGTGCCCCAGGTGAAACTATAAAAAGTACAGTGCCCGCAAATAATTATGCTTTTATGTCCGGTACTTCTATGGCAACACCTTTAGTATCAGGGTTAGCAGGCTTAATGCTTTCTAAATGTTCTTTTATGACAGCTACTGATGTTATTAATTGTTTACAAAGTACTGCAGCAAATGTATATTCTATCACAGCTAATAATACTTATAGTCCTGCGCTTCAATTAGGTGCAGGAAGAATAGATGCCTTTGCCGCTATGAACTGTGCTGCTGCATATTTAACTTACGCGCCAATTGCAAACTTTTTTACTTTAACAAGAAATACCTGCCCTAATACAAGTATTTCGTTTATTGATAGTTCAATGTATGCACCTACAAATTTTACATGGACATTCCAGGGAGGAACTCCTGCTACTTCAACATCTTCAAATCCAAGTGTACAATGGAGTACACCGGGAACGTACTCTGTTTCATTAATTGCCGCAAATGCAAATGGCAGTAATACAAAAAACAAAACTTCGTACATTACTATTGCCGGCCCAATTGCTCTTCCATTAAGTGAAGGCTTCCAGGCCAGTACCTTTTTACCAACTAACTGGACACCTTATAACATAGATAATGATGCAAATTATTATGCGCGTATTACAGGTGCTACTCTTGGTGGATTCGGAACAAGTACTGCTTGTGTAACTTATGATAATTATAATATTGATGCCGCACCCGATAGGGATGAAATGCGAACACCAAAATACTCTTTCGGCAATGTAGTGAGTGCCCGCTTAAGATTTGATGTTGCATACAGACCATACGATGCTCTATATTCTGATACTCTTGAAGTAAGACTCTCAACAAATTGCGGCGCAAGCTGGACGAGTATTTACACCAAAGGAGGTTCTACCTTAGCCACTGTTGCCGGAACTATACAAAATAACGTATTTACTCCAACGGCTGCACAATGGCGCAGAGATACAATTGATGTTTCTTCGCTTACTGCAGGGCAAGCAAATGTTATGTTTGCGTTTGTTAATCATGGACATTACGGGCAGGCATATTATTTAGACAATATCAACCTTGCTTTCCCAACACCAACAGCGAACTTTACAATTCCCACAACAGCTTGTGTAGGATCGACAATAAATTTATTAAATACAGCAACAGGCGCTTCCGGTTATACATGGACAATGACCGGTGGAACACCTGCAAGCTCTAATGCAACAAACCCAAGCGTTTCTTATGCAACGCCTGGAACATATAGCGTTACACTTTTAGCCGCCAATGGTACATCAACTGCTTCTACCACTAAAACAATAAGCATTATTACTGGGCCAACAATTTCCGTAAACACACCAAGCGTCTGTGCTGGTAATACTGCTACTTTAACTGCAACAGGCGCAACAGGTTATACATGGACGGCAGGACCCGCTGCAGCAAGTATGACGGCTAATCCGGTTACCACAACGGTTTACACTGTTACGGGAACCAATGGAACATGCTTAAGTACTAAAACTGCTACAATTGTAATTACATCCGGACCAACAATAAATGTAAACACACCAACAGTTTGCGCTTCTACATCAGCTACATTAACAGCAAGCGGTGCAACAAATTATACCTGGACTGCAGGACCAATGACAGCAAGCATGTCGGCCTCTCCATCCGTTACAACGGTTTACACAGTTACAGGTAATAACGGAGGTTGTTCAACTGTAAAAACGGCTACCATAGTTGTTACACCAAACCCAACGGTAACTGTAAATAATCAAACCATTTGTGCCGGTGGAACTGCTACGATCACTGCAAGTGGCGCTTCATCTTATTCATGGAGTACAGGTTTTACAAGTAACCCGTTAATTGTTTCGCCTGCTTCTAATACGGTTTATACGGTTATTGGAACAACAACAGGTTGCACCAATACTAAAACTGTAAGTGTAACAGTAGGAAGTTCTTTATCTGTATTAATAACTGCTAGTCCGGCTTCTAAATGCGTAGCAGGCTCTTCTACATTAACAGCAAGTGGCGCAACCAATTATACCTGGACTCCGGGAAGTTCAAATGCCACTTCAATTACTGTAAATCAACCGACGACAACCAGTTACACATTAGTGGGCACTAATGGTGCATGTACAGGTTCAACTACTGCTACTGTTACAGTCATTCCAACACCTACATTTGCTATTGTTACATCACCTTCACCAACAATTTGCGCAGGTAAATCTGCGACTATGACTGCAAGTGGTTTTTATACAACTTATGTTTGGGCTTCACCTAGTGCAACTGCTTCCTCTTATGCAGCAACGCCTGCATCCACAACAAATTATACTGTTGTTGCCAGTGGTAGTGGTGGTTGTACAACAACAAGCGTTGTAGCAATTACAGTAAAGAACAATCCTTTAACATCGTTAACATCAACCAACGCAAATTGTACCAATCCATGTTCAGGAATGGCAAACGGAAATACAAGCACTGGAACTGCTCCATATACATATAGCTTAACAACTGGCTCATGTACATCTTTACCTTGCAATAATTTATGTGCAGGTAATTATACATTAATAACAAATGATGCTTTTGGTTGTACAACTGCAAATACATTCTCAATTACAGCGCCAACAAATAATCTTTTAAGCAATGTTACTGTAACTAATTCAGCTTGCAGTTCATGTTCAACAGGTATTGCAAACGTAAATGTAGTTGGAGGTGTTTCTCCTTATACTTACACATGGTCGCCAAGTGGTGGAAATGCGGTAACTGCCAGCAGTTTAGCACCTATCTGCTATACTGTTACTATTGCTGATGCAAATGGATGCTCTGTAACAAATACAGCATGCGTTGGTTTTGCAACAGGAATACAAAGTGTAGTTAACAATTCAAATTTACTTGTTTATCCAAATCCTGCACAAAACGATGTTACTATCGAATACCAGGGTGCAACTTTTAATTATGTTTTATATAATAATTTAGGCCAGTTAATTGCTTCTGCTCAAAATAGCGAAAATAAAGCAGTAATTAACTTAAATGAAATTGCAAAAGGTATCTACACAATTGAAATTGAAATTGGAAAAGAAAAAGTAAGAAAGAAATTAATTATAGAGTAACAATTTTGCTTAAAAATAAAAAAGCCGGAAATCAATTTCCGGCTTTTTTATTTTAGATCATTAAGAAGAGAATAATCAATCTCATTCATGCATTTAAAATGACCAAGCGGGCATTTCTTATAGCCCAATTTAGAACAAGGACGGCAACTTAAACGTTTTACTTCTAACATTTTATTTTCAATTCGTGGCAGGTATGGGGCCATACCAAATTCAGGAATTGTATTCCCCCAAACAGAAATTATTTTTTTATTATAAGCAGAAGCAATATGCATTAAACCTGTATCAGAAGTAATAACCCATTCAGACTGTTCAATAATAGAAGCACTTTGATTAATGGAGTATTGCCCGCAGGTATTTATTATTTGCGGGAATTGTTTTTGCAATTCGTCAGCAATGGTTTTATCTTCTTTACCTCCTAAAACAATTATTGGTAAACTTACTGTTCTGCATATTTCTACAAGTTTATTTAAAGGAATCTTTTTTGTAAAATAAGACCCGCCAACAACTAGAGCAATATATTTATTTGATAAAGGCAATAATTTTGAAACATCAACTTTATCATTTTCATGAATAAAATGATCGAGCCCTTTTTGATCATTTGAAACACCAATTGGAGCGACGGTTTCGAAGTACCTTTCTACGATATGTTGATCGGGCAATTTATTTATCTGTTTAAAATTAACGGCAACAAATTTTTGAAGATTAATTTTATTAAAAGAATAGTTTTTAGTTCCTAACTTTTGTTTTAATCTTAAGCTTCGTAGATTTTTATGAAGATCTATTACAACATCAAAATTCTCGGCTTTTAGCTGATCAAATATCTCTGAAATATCTTCTTTAAAGGTATGAAGCTTATCTATGTTTGGATTATGAATTAAAATACCCTTAAAAGCTTCTTTAGTAACATAATGTATCTCTGTTCCTTTTAATTGTGCTTTGGCGCAACGAATAATTGGCGTTGTTAAAACAATATCACCAATAGAGCTAAAACGGATTATGAGGATCTTTTTCAAATATATAATTAAAGATAATTATTAATTCTGAATGGCTTTTTTATCACTCCTGCTTTTTAAATACGAGTTTAAAAATATTGCCAGCAAAATGATCAAAACACCAATATAGAACGTGGGTTTTACCTCTTTATTTTCGTTATAAAACAATATTGCCCAAATAATACCATAAACTGTTTCAAGGTTAACAGTCAATACAATTGTGTAAGGACTAATATATTTAGAAAGATCTACTGAAGCGATGAAAGGAAAAACAGTACAAACTAAACTCAATAAAAAAAGTCCAACAATTGAAGAATTATCCAACACAAAAAACTCAGCTTTAAACTTTCCATTCAGGCCTAAAAATAAAGTAAGACTAATAAGAGCAGCACTTAACTCATAAAAACTAATAACACCCGGTCTCAATTTGTGCGACATGATACCGTTGAAAACACCAAATAAAGAAGAGGTGAATGCCGCACCAATACCCAATAAAATACCCAACCAATATTCTGTTTCAATTGAAAAGATCAAAGCAATAGCGCCAATTATAATTAAACCAATAATAACTTCGTAAAAACGAATGCTGCGTTTATAAAGAATTGGTTCTATAATTGAACTAAATAAAGTACCGGTACTAAAGGCCACCATGGTTACACTAATGTTAGATTCCTTTATAGCGCCATAGAACATGAGCCAATGGATCATGATGATAACCCCTATTCCACTCAATTGCCAAAAATGTTTGGAGGAGATCTTCATATCTTGTTTCGTAAATTTTAGATACAAAAACATTACACCCACTGTAATTAAAATGCGAAACCACACCAGCTGAAAAGCATCGGCACTTATAAATCTTCCTAAAACAGGAGAGAAACCCCAAATAAATACAATTATATGAAGCAGAAAATAATGTTTATTTATACCTTTAAACACAAATGCAAAGATAATTTATTGGCCATGATAAACAATTTAATTTATTTTGATAATAATGCCACTACAAAAGTGGATACAGAAGTTATTGAAACAATTATACCATTCTATAATGAGCATTATGGCAATGCAGCCAGTAAACTTCACGCGTATGGCTGGATAGCCCAGGCTGCGGTGGAAAAGGCCACGCAGCAAATTGCGGCTTTAATTAATTGTGAAGAATCTGAAATAATATTTACTTCAGGCGCTACAGAATCTGTAAACCTTGCCATTAAAGGGATTTTTGAAGCCTATGCCAGCAAAGGTAATCATATTATTAGCTGTAAAACAGAACATAAAGCTGTTTTGGATACCTGTTTAGCTTTAGAAAACAAAGATGCAGAAGTAACTTATTTAAATGTTGATAAAGAAGGATTGATTGATCTTGCTGAATTAAAAGCTGCTATGAAACCTACAACTATTCTTGTAAGTATAATGGCCGCCAATAATGAAACAGGCGTTATACAACCATTGGAAAAAATTGCAGGGATATGTAACGAAAAAAATATTTTATTTTTCAGTGACGCAACACAGTTTGTTGGTAAAGAACGCTGTGACATAACAGAACTAGGAGTGCATTGTATGGCTTTTAGTGCGCATAAAATGTATGGACCAAAAGGCATTGGCGCTTTATATGTTAGAAGAAAAGATCCGCGCGTAAATTTAATTGAACAGATAAATGGTGGTGGTCATCAAAATGGCAAACGTTCCGGAACACTGAATGTTCCTTTAATTGCAGGTTTCGGGAAAGCTGCCGAGATCTTTGAAAAAACGTTTTGGGAAAACGGAACCCATGTTTCTAAACTAAAAAATTATTTTGAACACCAGTTATTGGATATAGAAGGTTTGAGAATTAATGGCAGCACCAAATACCGTTTGTATAATACAAGTAATCTTACTTTTCCAAAAGAAAAGAATATTAAATCACTTTTAAATAAATTTGCTTTTTCGAGTGGATCGGCGTGCTCCTCTGCTAGTGCTGAACCTTCGCATGTTTTAAAAGCGATGGGTTTAAGTGATGAAGAAGTGAAAAATTCTTTCCGTTTTTCTTTCGGAAAAAATAATACGTTAGATGAAGTTAAATTGTTGGTGGAAGAAATTATGAAATTGTAATTGCTAATAAAATGAAACTATTTTTATTTTTGCTTTTTAGTTCTTGTTTTGCGTTTGGACAAACACTTAAAATTAATATTTCAGGAATAAGAAATTCTTCCGGAACAATTCGATTGGCTTTTTATAATACCTCAGAAAGCTTTGATAAGGAAAAAGCCTTATTTTTTAGAATTGAACCTAAAAAAGGAATGAAAAACGGTGTCCTGAATATAAGTTACACAGATCTAAAACCCGGCGTTTATGGTATTGCTATATTAGATGATGAAAACAGCAATCAAAAAATGGATTATGGACTAATTTTACCTAAAGAAGGTTTTGGATTTTCGGATTATTACCACACGGGTATGTCCAGACCAAAGTTTGAAAGCTTTGATTTTATTTTAAAAAATGAAGCTAAAGTGGTGAGTATTATATTAAGGTATTTATAAAGATCTGGTTATTCTATTTCATTATCGCGTAACTCTCTTGTCAATTTGGTATAACCAATTACTTCGTCAAGATCATTATGTAATGCTGTAATCAAAATACTTCCCCAAAAAGTAGTACCGTCTTTTCGTACTCTTCTGCCAATATGTTTTGCTCTTCCTTCTTTTGCAGCTAATGCCAGTAATTGTTCAGGCAAGCCCGCTTGCCTATCACTGGGCATATAAAACATATTAAAATTCTGGCCAATTATTTCGTTATCAGTATATCCTTTTATTTTTTGTGCACCTTTATTCCATGATAATATCGTTCCGTCTTTATCCATTAAAATAATGGCAACGTCCGCGATCTCCTGGATCATTTTTTTATGAAGTTCTTCTAAAAGTTCTTTTTTGGGTTTTGTAACCATACGTATCATTTCAGTGTCTTGTCTATGTTAAAGTTAAGTCTTTCGTTCCACATACATAGATTTAATGTGTAGAAGAACTTCTACAGTTTTTTAATGCAGAATTTATTTTTATCTAAGAATAAGGCAATTTTGTTGTTAAAGTTCATTCGGCCGAAAGTTCTTACTTTACATTACGCAAAAGGCCTGCCAGACAATCAATCAGAAATCGATAGTTTCAATTCTTACTTTACCTTCCTGACATTTGGAAATAACAAGAAAAGAAATAAGCACCAGAAAAGCTTCTATAATTAGTTTTTTATAATCTTAATTTTAGACTTTTCAGTTGCGTTCTCTAATTCAAGTATATATATACCCGATTTAAATTCATCTAAATTCAATTCTAAAATATTTTTATGATCAATGTATTCGCGACTTAAAAGAACTCGACCATAAAGATCAGATATTTTTAATTTAATATTAGTCATCGGAAGATCAATATATATATTTGAATTTGACGGATTTGGATAAACCCGTAACTCTTCATTGCTATCTGATTTTTTAAGCGATGTGACGCTGCAGGCAATAGAACCCATTTTTTTCAAACCAGATCTTAAAGAAGAAATTGTATTTACAGAATCCATAAATCTTTGGCCTGCCGCACAATCATTCTTTAACTGGTTATCCAAAAAATTTTGAACATAATTCATATAACGTGGCAAAGCCAATGTATTTGTAACAACACTTGAACAACCGGATGAACTTTGACCAAAGGTGCAATTAAAATTAGTTCCGTTTCCAAAATCACAATGTGTTAGTTGTTTAAGTATAACATGAAATTTTTTTGCGGAAGCCAGTGCGTTGTAATGACTGTTTTGAACAGTGGTATCGGCAACGCAATCAATGGCGCCGGATATGATTAGTGCCGGTATAGTTATTAAAGATGCTGATGCAGTAGATGAGGGATTGGTAGTAGCAGGCGCAAAGTTAAAGACACATGTTACAGAGACATTGTTGGCTGATGCCAGAAATGAACTTCCTCCACCCATTGAATGACCACCAATAGCAGATTTAGGAGACACTTTATTATTAAAAACAGATAAAATTGTTGGGGAATTTACCGTATTGAGATTTTGACCGGCACTAACCAAAAATTTTAGATCATTTCCAAATTCTGAATGCGAAGGCGAAAACCCCCCTTCTGTTCGTGGTAACAAAACAATGTATCCGGTAGATGCAAGTTTGTTAAAAATATTATCATATGAATCCCATCCCATAACAAAACCATGGCCAATTATTACTATTGGAAACTGCCCTGACGCAAGAGGTTGATTATCCCCCACAACAGTTGAAGGATAATACACCTCGGTTCCTATGTCCCTGCCAGCTCCAGTCATATTAATACCGCCTGAAATTACATAACCACCGGATCTTGAAGGATCTTTAAAATTAATACTCATATGGCCTACTGGAAAAGTTTGCCCGTAGTTTAACAGTGTTGAAAATAATGATAATGCTAAAATGCTAATTCTCAATGTGGTTTGCGAATCTTTTTTGTTTAAAATCATTGTGTTTGTTTTAAATTATTATTTTAATTCTGTTGCTTATTCTTTATTAATTGAAACGCTTTAAAGGCTGCAAGTTATATAATGAGTAATTAATTTAATGGTATATAATAGCTAAAAATTATATAAAAAAGTCGACTAAAGCGTTGTAGGATTATTAAATATAATTTATCGCAATAAATTATTTACTCAACAGCCTTTTAGGAGATTCTCCAAAAAACGATTTAAATGATTTAATAAAATGAGAAAGGTCTGTAAAATTAGTAAGATCCAGGAGGGCATTTAACTTACCCTCGCTTTTAAAATAACGCTCAAAAATAGTCTTTAATCGAAGCCATAAAATGTAACGGCTTACATTAACATGAGTTTGCTCTTTAAAAAAATGATAGAACCTGCTTTCACTTAAATGAATATTTGCTGCCAGTTCTCTATTACTAATACTTTCTCTTATATTTTTTCTTATGTAGTCATCAATTAAAATTATCCTGCTATCATACTTATACAAGATATTTTTTCGCTCCTGATTAAAAAGCCGTTTAAATATTTCATCTAAAAAAATATCGCTTTCGGTTTCATCCATTTTTAAGAATGTTTTCTTCAAAAACTCCTCATTACACTTCCACTCAAGTTCTAAAGCCATAGAGCCTGAGTAATTAGCGCTAAGAAACCAATGTTCTGCGCTAACCGCATCAAAAAAAACAATTACAAATCCTTTACAGTTTAATGGTATTACCTTGTAGGTTGTTTCTGGCTCAATAAAAAAGCAGTTTCCTGTTTTTGTTTTTCCACCTTCTGTAATAATATCAAACGAGCCTGCAATACCAAATATTATGCAACTAACAGGCAGGCAAACTTCTGAGTCTGTTGGCAGATCTCCATTGATGGAGCAGATCACCGCTTGTTTTTTTATCTGATAAATATTTTTCATTAATTCTAAAAATAAATATTATAAATTTATATTTTTAGGTACATACCGAAATTAGCTAAATAATACCGCTTTTTTGTATTGTTCGTGAAAACGCAAAAGTAGTTCTGTTTTACTTCAGAATAACTGGGATTAACTCGCTTCGCTGTTTTTTATTTTCCTACAGGTCATTGAAAGCAGATTTATATAGGGATTAACTTCGTTGATCCCTTAACTCCCTTAGTCAAAATGCAAAAGTAATTCTGCTTGTTATTTTAAATCTTGGTTGAGGAACAATTGGATTAACTCGCTTCACTCGTTGATCCAAAAGGGGTGGCCTGCACTAAAGTAAATCAACCCTTTCGGGTATTTTTTATTTTACAAAACTTAAAGAAAATAAATTTTCTCACGCTTGATAAAATAAAAAACCCCGCTAACGCGGGGTTGATTTACTTTAGTGCGGGAAAAGAGGGACACATTTCGAACCTTTTACCCTCTGATTTGGAAACGATACTTGACTTTATCGACCGCTATAAAAGTGAAATAGCAGCGATTAACCAGTTAGCTGACCAAGGCAAAATTTAGTGAGGCGGCTTGTCACTATTAATGGCAAAACTACCTTGGATTGACCAATCCAAACCAATATAGGCCTTTTTCTCAAAATTTTATTTATTCTGCGCCACAATTAGTTTTAAAGCATAATCGCGAACGGGGTCTTTCTTCTTTATAATATCTTGAAGAGTTGTTTTAACTTCATAGTCTGGTGGAATACCATCAGCTCTCTTAACGTCGTCAACATTCGTTTCAAAAATTGCAAGTGAACAATAAAGATCCATTTGAGTATTTGGTAGTTGGAAAGGAACACCGTTGCTGTTACAAGAAAATCCAGAGGAACTTGTTTCTCCAATTAATTTGCCAAGCTTATAATATTTCACCATTGATAAAAAATGACCGCAACTTGAATAACAACCACCATCAATGAGAAAATAAATGTTACCCTGGTATCTGTCGTTAAACACTTCAATTGGCTTCTTAAATTCTGCATATCCTTTACCGGTGCTGTTTGGATTATAATACGTAAAAGTGTCGCGCATTAAGTATTGTAAAAAACTACCGGAAACCTCCCCGGGACCACCTGCATTTCCACGCATATCAATAATTAGGTTTTTAGTGTTCTTGTCTTTTAGAGATTTAAATGTCGAAGAAAAAAAAGATTCGCTGTTTAAATTTTTTGGGAAGACGAAGGAGGGGAAATCCATATACGCTAAGCTACCTTCTTTCAAAAAAATTGTTTGATGTTTTCTCGCAACAACACTTTGCCGGATTAGTTTTTGATAGTCATCATGCTTTATAGCGTGTACCACAATTGTTTTTTCCGCTTTTTCTTTTGTACGAATTTTTAATTTATAATTTTCAGTTTTATAGTAATCCCGATACCCTTTGAATAAAGACGTGTTCCAATGATTCATTAGCCAATATTGAGCAGATTTGTGAACTCCCTCTGACGTGGTACGTAATAAATAGTTGTT
>JAULBY010028495.1:0-16341 GCA_032358315.1 Ophiocytium majus
TGAGCACACGGTGCGTGTGACCAGAAGAAGGTCAGACAGGTAGCGAAAAAGCTGGCAATGCTCAGCACTGCGTACCCTAAGGGAAGCCTGGCATGTTGCCAAAGCACTGCTCTAGCGGATTACAGCCTTATGTCCCAGGGGACCTGCTCCCACCCCCACCCAGCTCCCCGTACACCGTGCTCCCCCCAAGTGAAGGTGCTAGTGTACCATGCGCACTAGAAGTGCCGGCACTTCTGGCAAACTCCGTCTGGCGCGGAAAGCACTCTGCACAGGCGTGCAGCTGAAGCAGCACTTCAACACGCGCACACCTCATGCCGCAGCTGCTTTGTGGCACCAGAGCTCCCAGGCCGACAAGTAAACTTGTGCTCCGGAAGTAACATGTATGGCCAACTGCAACCATATTGTGGCCCAAGAACTCGAAGTATATTGCTCGTGGCGCATGCTGTGTGCGCCATGGGTGGCGCCCGGCCTGCGCGCGCTAGCATCCGCTCGCTCGCTGCCGTCTGAAGTGACCCGTTTTTGCCTGCGAAAGCGTCAGAATGCCAGGGGAGCCAACGTGCTCAGCCAGAGGCAACAGGTAGACGAAGGGCTCACTTCCTTGGCAGCCGGCCCCCAGGGGTGCGCGCCACCAGGACACACACGGGGAGGCTGCAGCAGCAGCACAGCCGCACCCCAGTGCCACCAGCGCCGGGAACCTAGTGAGCCGCTGCCTGCTGCTGCGCACCTACAGCAGGCAGCGGCTCACCTACATGCTCGCGTGAACTGCTGAGCAAACACAAACGGACGACCAAGGCTGAGGCTGAACAGTTTTTGTCAGGGCCACCAAGTGCGCAGGTGACAGCAGCGTCACTTCTGTGGTGACAGCGGCGCTGCTGCAGGCGCACCCAGGGTGCACGCAGGCTGCGCCACCGAGACGCTGTGGGGGTGGCTGGGGCCGATGGCTGCGCGGTCACACACAAAACCAGTTTTTGAAACTGCTGAGCACATGTGAAACTGCCCCATTTCTTCCTCTATCGTCTTGCTGCGCAGGTGAACGATGTTGATGACCTCTTCACACCCGACGCGGACGACAATTTTGCAGCTGCGTGAGCGAGCCCAGCAAGCGTGCACGCTCTGCTCAGGCTGGAGCCTGCTGGCCGCCGCTGGTGGTGCCAGTGTATACGGCGCCGGCAGCCGCCGCGCCCCCGCCCTGGCGAAGCTGGCAGTGCCTGCTGGTGGGTGGCCGCGCCAACCTCTGGCACCGGCACCGCTGGTGCTGCCAGCGAACATAGAGCCGGCAGCCGACGCGCCCCCGCCCGTTGGCGCAGCTGGCAGGGCCGAGCCTTGACGGCAGTGTGTGTCGCGCACACACGGGCGGACGCTGGCGCCGGAGCAGTGGACACGTGGGGACACCTGAGCTGGGAGCAAGTGGCGCGCACTCGACTGCGCACCTGGAGGCACATCGCAGCGCACATGCCACAGGCGCTCAGTTTCTGATGGCAGGCTTGCCCGCCGAGGCCCGGCTGCGAGTGCTCAATGGTGCCAGTACGAGGGCGAAGTACGTGGGCGGCGGGCCGTGTCCCCACTCAATTGCTGCAACCGACGCGCTGCAGCTACAGGCGCCGCCGCCCCCCCTGCCCCCAGGCACACTAACCGCATGCCGCAGCGGTTGCGGCGACGTCAGGTGACTGGTGCTTCCGCTCTCACCACAGGCGCCGCACAGCGCGTGCGCACCTGATGCCGCGCGGCACCAAGCCGCGCTGCAGCAGCACGCGCGCAGCATGTGCTGCTGAGCAGTGACCGTGGCGGCAAGCCTAGAGGGCGACGCTCCCCTGCTGGTGCGCCTTTGCTCAGCAGCCACTCACCATCCCTCCCTCAGATCCCCCAATGGTGCCACGCCGGGCGCTGAACCTCAAGTGTGCCGCGTGCCAGCTAGCGCCCTCTGGTGGTGCTGCTGCTGCCGTGCCAGTGTGCGGGCACCACGGTGCTGCGCTGAGCATGGGCACGGTGCTGCTGAGCACACTGACCGCCGCTGCCACTGCTGAGCAGCTGCAGCTGCTGGGCACGCGTGCCTCGCAGCATCATGCTGTACAGTGCGTGGCGGCAGGGGGGGGGGCATTGCCAAGCAACGGCGCCACATGGTGTTGTACGCCGCTGCTGGCATGCGCGGCAGCGTCGCGCGGTGCTAGTGCCATGGCATGGCTGCGGTGCCGCCTGCATCTGCACACATGTGCCTGTGTTTATTTACTCATGTGCACACATGTGACACCATACACCCACCCACACTACATAAACCCATTTTTACACTTGCGGCATGTGCGCCTTTCTGGCGGCGAGGCGGTCAGCTGGTTGCGCGACGACGGGCATGGTCCATCTGTTGTGTGTGCGTGCGTGTTGCTGCTGCTTTGCTTCTGCTGCGCACGCGGCTTGTTTCCATGTTACCATGTCGTTGTGCGCCCTCGAAGCTTCAAGATTCATGATCGGTGCATTAACAATAACAACTTCAAGAATACAAAGTTTACAAACTTCAAGAAAGTTTGCCGCTGCATATACTTCAAGAAGTTCGAGTATATGGGCAAATTTTTACCTTGGGGGGCGAGAAAAACGAGGACGAAGGAGGTGTTGGCTGGTACCATGGTGGATAGCGCTCCGCCGCCCGGCTGCCGAAACGTGCACGGTGGCGTCTACTTCTTGTCCTGCATATGCACGCATGGTGAGCAGCCCCGCAGCCCCCGCAGCGGCGGGGGGGCCCGCGGGGTGGCCGAGTTCCGCCCGCGGCGGATCTTCTGGCCGGAGGGCTCAGTCGGCGCATTGCAGTGTCGGTCATTTTTGCTGCGTGCAAATAGCGGCCTGTTCACTGTCGCAGTGTGCCAGCGTCAAGCACAGCTGGCTGTCTTGCCCGATACCAGCGTGCTGACGGCCTGCCCGTGTGTGTTGCAGCAGCGTCCTGGCGGCCACCCCGCGAACAGGCACAAGCGAGAGTCCCTCGCGTGACACGAAAAAGGTGAAGTTGCTCTGTGTCAAAATTGTGTGTGTGTGGTTTGCAAAGGTGTGAGATGAATGACGGCTTTGCGCGAGCGCGGCGTGAAGAGCACCAGCAAGAGCTGTGGCGCCCACCAGCTACAGCTGTGACGACGCTGCACATTCACAAGCTGTGCATGAAGAAGTCCTTGTTGTGTGATCAACTGAGTAATGTTCTGTTGTAAGTCGCATGAAATTTCTTGCGACGAGCGGTGCGCACCACGCACACCACCTTGTGAGTGCCTTGCCTGGCCTGGCGCTGCTGCTGCTGGCTGCTTGACAGCAGCGGGCACTCGCCGAGGCGACCGCAGGTGCGTAGCGCAGTGCCTGCTGTGTTGTGCGAGAGCCGTGCATTGCAGCCAACTTCCTACCTTCGGTGTTGGTTCGAGATGTTGAACTGTCAGCTGTGCGAGAGGGACAGCAGAGGCAGCAGCACGAGGGGCAGCGGCCACCGCAGCCGCAACAGCAGCGCGCAGGCAGCGCTGTAACCTTACGGACCGCGACCGTTAGAGCAGCAACAGCAGAAGCAGCAGCGTGCGTCGCTCAACGCGGTAACGACGGCGATGCTTCTGCAGTGTGTTTCCTTCCCGACGTGGTGAAACTTCGCTCACTGCAACGTCGTGTGTGTCGTGTGCGTGTGGTGCGGTGCGCGCCACAGGCTGCGAGCCCAGCGCCGCCCACGGCTTCAGTGACTCACCCATCGTGGCGGGCGCCGCGCTGCCAAGCTGCAAATGGGCCAGCCTCGCAACGGCAGCGCAGACATCTCGACTGGCCAGGGCCCTCCCCTGCTGGATCACGTGGGGACGAGTGATGGTGCAGTGGCCGGCGGCCTGGGCCCATCGGCCAGCCACCCCAGCGGTCTCACGCTGGACGCCAAGCACCTGCACGCGATCGTGGGAGAGGACCAGGTACGCTTCGCTGCCGCGCACGCGAAGTGCTTGCACGTTTGGTCAATGTAACAGTCGCATGTGTGAGGCTCAGGCCCGTCACATATCTAGCAGTAGCGTGCCCAACCCTTGTCAGCTCCGGTGCCATGGCCATGACGGTGTGGCATCGTTGCATGCACAATGCACGGCGAAGCTGCGCCTTGCTTGACGCTAAGCACCAATGTACAGGTTCGCGCACATTCCCCTGCTCACAGGACTTTGCACTACTTCAACAAGTACCACCTGCCCTGCCAAGGGTGCATGAGCATCCTGGGTAAGGACCAGTTTTCACAGGGGATCAGTGTTTACAACTGCTTGCTTACACTGAGAAGCAATGCACTGGTCTCGTCACCTGCGGTGCTGGTGCCACCTCGCCTGCAGCAGTGCAAGCGCACCTCGCGCTGCTCGGCCGCCCTTTGAGCATGGACGCTGCTGCTGCTGCCGCCGCTGCTGCTGCCGCCGCCGCTGCTGCCGCTGCTGATGCTGCTGATGCTGAGCAGGTGGCCCCATGGGCCTCGCTGGACAAGCACGCGGCCGCCAATGTGGACCCCAATGAGGTCAGTGCGCTGCCACTTGCAGTTTAAATTGAAGTTGAAGTGTGTGTATTAGTCATAGAGACATGATGGCATCTGTTGAAGTCAGCAAAGAATCAGTTGAAGTGGTGCATGACATTTTGTGTCTTGCCCCACAAGCAAAGTTTGCATACATTAGTCATAGAGACATGAGGGCATGTGTTGAAGTCAGCAAAAAATCAGTTGAAGTGTGGTGCATGGCCCCACAACCGGCCACAGGCCACGGCAGCCTGCGAGCACGCAGCTGTCAGGCTGGCGGTGGCAGTACGAGTGCATTTGCAATGGGTTTGAAAATGTGTAACATCCAATCAAATACTTCGAAGTACTTGCATTTCCGCAGCGTGTGACAGCAAGGTGTGTCGGTTGTTCAGTGCCCCCCCCATGGGCACAGGGAGAGCGGTGCTTGATGGCGTGCGCTGCGCGGCATATGAGACCTGCCTGCGCACAGTAACTTCAACTTGCACAACTTCAACCTGTTTTCCCGGGCAAACCAGCAGAGTGAGGGTTTCGCCTCTGCGTGGCACTTTTCAGCAAAGGTCTGGAGGTGACGGCACTCCTGTTGATAGTCGCACCATCTCGGGCAGAAGCCCTCCCTGGTTGCCCATGCTCGTGCCATGCTGCCAATCCCCACATGACACTGTGGGTGGCATCGGAAAGCTAACCTGCATGCAAGTGATTAGGGTTGCCGGAATCGTAATTTCGGGACATTACGGTCGACGGTAATTCCATCATACCCGCTGCGGATGCCTACAGCAGCCCACGAAGCCTTGGCATTTGTGATGGCCGTACCGTGCTCAACACAAAACATTACGGAGGATGTTGCAAGTATTATAAGGTTGTACGGCGAAATTACGCTACGCATTACGGAGTAATTTTAGGGGGCAAATACGATTCTGGCAACCCTACGAGTGATTGCTGGGCGGGCACCTCCCCTCTGCGCTGAAGAGCTGGTGCTTCTCCCATGACACACTCACTCCTGCCTCATGTAGCAAGCTCCACTGTATGCTTACAAAGCAATTACCGGTACTACGTAGTACTTCTGCTGGTGCTAGCGCAACCTATGCCATGGCGTGCGCGTCCGCCGCAACTGGTGTCGGCCATCACCACGCCACGCACCACTGACGCCGCTGCCGGCTTCCCACATGAATGCAGATCCTGCTGGGGTTCAAGCAGCTGAGTATCAGCACATCCCACCCGCCGCACCACATACTCACGGACGTCACGGGGTTTGTTGTCAAGGGCGGCATCACCGCGGTGCTCGGCGCGTCCGGCTCAGGTGCGTGGTGGCAGCAGTACTACACACAACACATACTGCGCGTACACTACAACTAGTGCCATGTAAGGTACGTGTTCATAACTGCAGCGGCACTGTGGTACACACGACATCCTGGTCTGGTGCAAATTGACGGCACCTGCTTAGCTTGCGGGCGTAACAGGCTCGGCAGCCACTAGCGAGGGGCTTCCAAGGCTGACCTCCGCATGGTTTTGCTGCCGCCTGGCTCTCCTTTGCACTGCCATGTGCTGTGCCAGGCAAGTCGGTCCTGATGAAGCTGCTGACGGGTCGGCTGCCATACACACACACCACCGGCGAGGTCACCCTGGAGGGGCGCCCCATCAACCCCAACAGCCAGAGCAATGGCTTCAGCTTCACGCCGCAGGAGGACCTCCTCATCGGTGACATCACCGTCAGGTGAGTGTGCGTGGTGGTAGCTCATATGCGTGCACGTCCAAGTGTGACAAGGCACCTGCTCCACAGCTCAAAGCGCTGCACTGCTACATCAGCCATGCCTTCATATCTAGAAGTCGAATGGAAAGTATTCCCGTCAACTCATGCTGCTCATGAGCTGCGCGCGCAGGGGCGCGTTTGACATGGCAGCGCACCTACGCAGCTCAAGCACCATACCGTTAGGAAGCGACGCCTCCCCCACACTCGAAACGCAGGAAAGCGGTCTGGATTTCAACTAATGCTGCGTTGCATCACAGGGAGACATTTGAGGTAGTGGCGACCCTGCGCGAGGTGGCCACCTACGGTGGGAACTCACGCAGCGCAATACCGCAACCACACACTTGTGGTACAAACCATATATTGGTAGCATTCACGTCTACGGAATTCACAAGCTAAACTCGCACCGCGCTGCGCCGCCGCGCGTACGCAGGGAGGCATTTGAGATAGCCCCAAACCTGCGAAAGGTGGCCACCTACACTGTGCACACGTATGCAGTACAGCTGGGTGACCCCATGAAACTCAGTTTCCTTGGATCCCGGGTTTGAGCCAAGTCCCGGGTCCTTTGACAGGAGCGGAGTATAGTTAAGCCGCCGAGGCGAACACGCATGTGAATCGACGCACGTTTTGAGTAGGGCAACACTGCTGCTTTACGTTGATTGGACGGGCGGAAGCGGGCTCACCACCTCCCGCCCTGCGGGCTGGCAGACAGCTTCGGGTGAACACTGTTGAGGGGGTGACAGCGTTGGCTTGCCGCGACGTTGCGTGTGGGGAGAGAAAGGTGCACGTTTGTCAACCGGGGGTTGCGGCAGCAGCTCCCGACCGACCCACAGGGGGCAAGCCAGAGGAAGCCAACGCTGTCATCCCCTGCGCCTACCCCTCCTTGGGTGCTGTGCGAAGTGGCGTCGCCTAACTCCCCTTGTAGCTCTGCGCCCGATGTTTTTTCCCTTTGACACCTTCTTGGGGTCACCCAGCTGTATACTGCTTGCAGTACCAGGCACCACCTGTTCATGAGTGTACATGTGATGAAGTTCCTATGTGTGCATGCACACGTGTGTGTGTCACTACTGGCTCCATGTCCACACCACAGGACGACCTCAGCATTGGTGACATCACACACACAAATGTGTGTATACCTCACAACCTGGGTGCTATGCTGTGCTGCGCTGCGCTGCCCTCACAGGGAGACATTCGAGATGGCGGCAAACCTGCGCAAGGTGGCCGCCTACGATGAGAACGAGCGCAGCGCCGAGGAGGTGATCCAGGCGCTGGGCCTGGGCCGCGTGGCGGACAACGTCGTCGGCACCATCATCAAGCGCGGGCTGTCGGGCGGCGAGAAGAGGCGCACGTGCATCGGACAGGTGAGCGTGTGTCAACGCTGCTGCCGCTAATGAGCTGGCGTTCGAGCTGGAGGTGCTGCTGGGCAGCTGCTCAGCAGGCACAGCGCATTGGGTACGGGGGGGGGCGATGCTGCTGCTGAGCATGTTGCACCGTCGTCAAGCGCGGGCTGTCGGGCGGCGAGAAGAGGCGCACGTGCATCGGACAGGTGAGCATGTGTCAACGCTGCTGCTGCTCATGAGCTGGCGTTCGAGCTGGAGGTGCTGCTGAGCAGCTGGTGAGCAGGCACAGTGCATTGGGTAGGGGTAGCGCCAATGCTGCTGCTGAGCATGTTGCACCGTTGTCAAGTGCGGGCTGTCGGGCGGCGAGAAGAGGCGCACGTGCATCGGACAGGTGATTTACATACGGCGTACATCCGTGTCATGATGATGAGCAATACTCCGTCGCTCCTGCCAATGCTCTTGCTAGCTCGACAGCAGCGCTCATGCGGCACGTGCTAGTGCCATAACACTTCCCCCCCCCCACCGCAGGAGCTGCTAGTGCGCCCCACGGTGGCTCTGTATTGCCATATTTTCATACCTCGTTATGTACCTACCAGTACATACTTTGAAGTACATGTGTACTTAGAAGTATACTTGAATACTCCATGCGCCCCTTCCAACCCACGTACTGCCGTGCCAACGTGCCATGATCTGAATGCTCTTGCTAGCTCGGCAGCAGCGCTCACACAGCACCTACCATGCTGCTGCCCCTCCTCGCAGGAGCTTCTGGTGCGCCCAAACGGTGGCCCACATACCACCATACTGCGTAGTAACTCACTTGCGGCGTACATGTGTATGTATTATGATTTTGACCAATACTCCATCGCTGCTGCCAATTCTCTTGCTAGCTGGGCAGGCGCGCTCACGTGCCATGCCACTTGCCCCCCCCCGCCGCAGGAGCGGCTAGTGCGCGCCACGGTGGCTCCATCTATTACCATATTTACATACTTCATACTTTGAAATAGATGTGCACACTTAATGGTCCATCACCCCTTCCAGCCTGTGCACTGGCAGTGAGCATGCCATGGTCCCAATGCTCTTGCTAGCTGGGCAGCAGCACGCATCAGCACCTACCATGCCGCTGCGTCCCCCGCCGCACAAGCTGCTGGTGCGCCCCACGGTGTCTCCACCATACTTGCGTAGTATTTATTTACATACGGCGTACGCGTGTATAACACTCCATTGTCAGTGCTCTTGCTAGCTCGGCAACAGAGCTCACACTGCATCTACCATGCTGCTGCCCCTTCGCAGGAGCTGCTGGTGCGCCCCACGGTGGCGTGCCTGGACGAGCCCACCTCCGGTCTCGACGGCACTGCGGCGTATGACGCCATCAAGGCCATACGCGGCTACACCACCAACAGCGGCGGCAACTTCAGCGTCATACTGAGGTGGGCGTGCCCCTGCTCCTGTAGGGACTGCATGTGGCTGTTTATGATTAGTTCAGAAGTATGTACTCAGGTCGGCATATTACAGCTGCTGGCACAGGTGCAGCCGCTACCGCAGAGGGAGCGTAGCAGAGCAGCAACCCAGAGCAGGCTCGTATCCTGACAATGTTGGCTGCACCTGCCACCAAGCTTGTCACTCAGTGAGCCCCCCCTGCCTCTTGCTATCATCCACATAGCCAGCGCGCCCTGCTGAGCTGGTGTGCGGGCACCGCTAACATGCACCATGGTGCCGTGTGCATTTGTGTTGTCTGGGTGCTGACCGCACCAGTACTGCTGAGCACGCAAACCTACTGCTGAGCACGCACACCTACTGCTGAGCACGCAAACGTACTGCTGAGCACACAAACCAATGTGGGAAGGCGGCCAGCAAAGGATGGCACCCGATAAATGATGGGTCGTCTCACCCCAGGCAACTGCTTTGGACCAAGACGGTAACAGTACATGTGTATGTATATAACATGTAACATGACATATACATACATGTATACCATACCTATACACATATGGTATACATAAAACATGTTGCTGTGCTATGTGCCCATGTCGCGTCTGGCTGTTTCGCGCCTGTCACAGCATTCACCAGCCGGACCTGCGCATCCTGAGCCTCTTTGACCACATCCTGCTGCTCGGAAACGGCGGCAGGTGAGTAACGCTTCCGCCTTGTGAAAGATACCTAAAAGGCTGCTAAGCCCAGATACTGCCGTGGCTGGGGCCAACTGCCAGGCCGAAGCCTGTGGGGTGATTTGTCCACCTGGTTAAAAGCACCAGGCAGCCCCCACACCTACACGCGCCGGTCAGTGTCCTTGAGGGCTTGTACGTTCTGCGTACCTACCGCGCCTCCAGACCCACACCACATCTTTTTATCACTCTGTAAGTATGTACTGTACATAGACACACACATATGTGTGTCCATACCTGTACATATGCACAGGCAGTGTCACGCTATTGGCGTGTCACACTGTGATCACGTACTCGGAGTGAATATTTGCAGTAGTGCACACATTGCTGCCGGCAGTGCTGCTGCCATGTGGTCTAATATGAAAACATACCACGTGCTGCTGCGTTGACCTGCTGAGCAGCCTCTTCTTTGGCTCCCTGCCCGAGGCAGTTGTCAACTTGGACCGGTACATGCCACCGTTAGCCACCCGCCCTGTGCCAGAGGTTACATACTTGACGTACGCACAAAGTATACTTCAGGAAGTACACTATAGCACGGTAGGGGTGCAACTGCAATACACCACTACTAGACTGTAGTACTTGAAGTAGTAGTACAGTAGTGGTGCAACTGACGAGTGTGCTGGCACACAACCGGCGGCGCCTTTTTGCCGTTGCTCACCAGTGCGCTGCTGTGTCATTGCATTCTGGATGTGCTGCCGGCCTGCTGAGCAGCCTCTTCTTTGGCTCCCTGCCCGAGGCGGTAAATCACTTTGACCGGCTGGGCTACAGCCTCCCGGATGGGCAGAACCCCACCGACTACTTCCTGGATGTCACCGACAGGTGAGCAGAGGGGGCGCCACCAGACCATCCTTCAATTAATTCGGAATATTAGCCAAATTTTGTTTACACTTCGAAAGTATTATGTACCAATGTTTACGAACTAATCAGAAGTATATATAGTATACTCATGTACTACCTACTTAGTACATAATACTTCGAAGTACATAGTACTCCTGGATACTCACTAGTGTACCTCCTGGGTGTCACCGGCAGGTGAGCAGCTCTGGTGTTTGCGCACACAGCGCACGATCACTAGGTGCGTCCTTACTCCAAACCCCTAAACTGAACTGCCCAGTGAGATTAAACCGCTAACACATTTTCGGCACGGCGCGTGCAAATACCCTGTTTGTTTGACGTAGTCAAGCACCGTTGGGATACTTATGGGCATCAGTGCCGCGTTACAATGCGTCTCCCCTGGTGTGCCGCTGGCTGGCTTGCGTGCAGTGATGGGTCGTGGCGTATTATAACGTATTTGATACGTTCTACAAAATGCATCGTATTTATATGTCCAGAAATGCGATGTACGGCGTATTCGCCGTGTAAAACGTTCACTTGGGTACGGTGTGTACGCCGTACTTACATGCGTTATGCGACGTACACGGCGTAATAATGCAAAGCCTATACAATCTTCTTCACTACTTGAAGTACTTTGAAGTATAAACTCGCTGTGGCCCATCACTACTTGCGTGCGTGCGTGTGTGTGTGTGTGTTGCGACAGCGCCTTCTCGGCGACGGAGCGCGACTTCAAGGAGGAGTATTCCACCAGCGCGCTCGCACGCACGGTGAGACATGCTGTCTCTTTGCAAGAAAGTAGTAGCATAAATACAGCGCCCTACGCACTACTTCTGAGTATTTTGATACTACCAAGTACTTCTTGCAGTACTTCTAACTTGAAGTATATGTTTCAAGTGCTTCAGAGTCTGAAGTTCAGACGTATAGTTTTGGCGATGGAGCATGGCTTCAGGCAGGAGCACTCCTCCAGCACGCTTGTACGCACGGCGAGATGGGCGTGGTGCCGCCCGCCCTGACTCCGCCGCCATGAATTTTTCATCATGCACGCACCATACAACGTGCTCGCACGTACTTCTAGTAAACACGTACCTCGAAGTAGCATTTATGCATTTTTGCACATGTGCCCTGAAGTATATCGCGTCTTGCGGCGCCGGTCGAAGGGCGCTGTGTTTGCCCACTGCTGAGCACGCAGGCAGCACACACCAAACACACACGACACCGCGCCATCGTCCCCAACCAGTGTCTCTCTGACCCAGCCTGCGTGCGCGTGCAGCACCGTCACTGCTGGTCCACAGCCAGTGACGGGTGCTGCCCGCGCACTGTGTCGCGTGTGCAAAACCTGCTCAGCCTTCGGCGTGATGTCCCATTCTGTGCAGTCTCCATGAAATTCCGGGTTCTACGCCCTGACCCATCACCACGGTGCACATAGTACTAGTAGTACAGTGCACTCGCGATGTAGTTCGCTTTGATTTAGTTCGGTATGCGGTTCAGTGCGGGTTCCGTAGGTCACGGACCAGGTGGCTCTATATGAACAACACACAATGCCCCATTTGATTTAGTGCGGGTCTCGCTTTAGTGCGGGGTTCCTGGAGGGTGACACTACCCCGCACTAAATCGAGAGTGCACTGTACTGCATGTGTACTTTTGACTGGCTTCATGTGCGCGCTGGTACAGCTGTCAGTGCACTTGTGGCGCCTCCCAAAAAGTGCTCGGCGCGCCGCGGGATTGCCCCCCATTTGACCGGCTTTCATGTGCGCATTGACTAGTGCAGGTGGTGGCGCTGCCGCAGCCGACATGTATATATATATATGCTCACTGTTTGAATGACTTTCATGTGCGCACTGACTAGTACAGGTGGCCGCCAAGCTGGACGCGAGCGTGGACGGCGCCGCCAACAGCATCTACTACGGCAAGGGAAAGAGCGGAGCCAAGAGCACGGGCTTCTGGCGCCAGTACTCCGTTCTCACCAAGCGCTCGGCCATCCTCGCAGTGCGCGACCCCACACTCTACTACCTCCAGGTAACACAACCCCCACATGGATGCCCTTATGGCCGCAGGTGCGCTCGGCAGCCGACAACCGTCAGGCACTGGCAACCAACACATGCATGCGCACATGCCCTACATGGGCAGTGACAGCAGCTGCTGAGCACGGCTAGCGCTCGCATGCACACGGTCACCCACCACTTCTTCCCGGACGCCGTGTCATCACGCGGGGCCTGCGGCACGCTCCTTGCTGCAGTAGCTGTTCTTGGTTCCCCCCCACCCCCCCCCCCCGCCCCCTGGGGAGTCACCTTTTGACAGCAGCGCGTGTGTCACCTTCAACGGGTAATGTGGTGGCGGAACAAGTTTGTGCGTCCCAAAATAAATTGTGCTCTCACCAAGGGCTCGTCCATCCTCGCAGTGCGCGACCCCACCCTCTGTCACCTTCAGATAACTGGCATCACCGGCCTTTTTCCGAAGTAGTTGCCCACGGCGGCACAGGTTGCGACTCAGTGGATGCCACTTGGCGTAAGTTACCCCCCCACATTGCACTGTCATCTGCAGTCAATGCTAGGGCACATTACCTACCGCGGCATATCGTTAGGTTGAATGTGCCCCGACAAACTAAACAACAAAACTCCCCCCCCCATTCATTTCGAGCCTCCCAAACTTTGGGAGGGACAAGGAAAAGTGGGGGCAGGCTACCCCAAGAGCCGGTCAAACAGCACGTACTGTAGGTAACAAAACCTGGCATTTACTACAGCTGACAGTGCAGCACAATGGGGGGGATAAGGAACAGTGTACTTTGGAGGCACATAAGTTGCGAAAGTTTCGCTCGTGGCGCCTACTTTGGAACGAGATCATACAGCTAACTCCCCCCGTCGGTTCAGGCACCCCTACCGCCACCTTAAGAAGCTCGCATGCGCCAGCTCGCATGTGCCAAACGGAGTCTGCAGCCCCAGTACAAATGATCCGGCGCGCTATGCTTTGTTGTTTGAGGATGGCCGCCGGCAGAGGCCTCGAAAAGCACGCCCAGTCCGTACCGCCCCCCACCATACTAGTCCTCTGCACACACACGCCCATGGGTGTGAAAGAAACCCAAAAGGCTGCTAAGCCCAGATACTGTCGTGGCTGGGGCAAAATGCCAGGCCGAAGCCTGTGGGGTGGTTTGTCCACCTGGTGAAAGGCACCAGACGGCCCCCACACCTACACGCACCGGTCAGAGTCCTTGAGGGCTAGGGATGATTCAGAGTACAACTACCAACAAACTCATGGGTGTGTGCACGTGGAAAGCGCGGCTAGGAAGTGCCAAAAGGCTTGCGGGAGGGCTTATAAATGTTGCTCGTCGCTAGGCGCAAGTAGCCGAGTGGGGCGCGACATCCTGCCTCTGCTGCTGCCCTGACGCACTGCGGTGCTGCTGGGTGTGTGCACGCTAGCCACCTTGTCACTGACCCCGCATCGCTGCCTCCACTCCGCCCGTGTGCTGCCGCCGCCGCACTCTGGTGCCGGGCCGCCCTCTGGTGCCGGGCCGCCCTCTGCCGCCGCTCCGCCACACAGCTGGGCCTGCACCTGTTCTACGGCACCATGGTGGGTGCCAACGCACAACAACTCTGAAGAGCAGCAAGTTGAAGTTGCAGTTGAAGTTGTACTTGAAGTGTGCGTGCAGTTTTTGAGCACCTCTGCCGCTGCTCCGCCACACAGCTGGGTCTGCACCCTGCTCTGCGGCACCATGGAGGGTGCCAACGCACAACAACTCTGGGGAACCGCAAGTTGAAGTTGCAGTTGAAGCTGAAGTTGTACTTGAAGTTGAAGATGAAGTTGTACTTGAAGTTTTTGAGCACCTCTGCCACTGCTGCAACCCACACCTGGGCCTGCATCTGTTTTACGGCACCGCGATGGGTGCCAGTGCGCGTTCTTCGCACACCCTGGAAATATGTGGGTCTGTGTGGCCGCTGCCGCCAGGTGGGCGCGGTGTTTTGGGATCTGCCCGCGAAAACCAAATAGGGCATTGTGTGTCGTTTATGTACATTCATGTGGTCTGTGACAGGTCTGTGGGCCCCGCAATAAACCGCATACCACACTGTACCAAAGCGCACTAAATTGCGAGTGCACTGTGCCGGTTTTTGTGCACCCCTGGTAACATATGTGCATTTGTGTGGCCGCTGCCGCCAGGTGGGCGCGGTGTTCTGGGACCTGCCCGCCAGAATCGACAACACCATCACGTACCAGCCAGGTCCGTTGCACACCCCACAAATTTGGCCATGGCTTGCATTTACCGCAGGTGCTGCGTTTCGGATCATGAGCACCCTCGTGAGCACTGGTGGGCACCCAATTCACTGATTCATGACCATTCATTCGTGACCACTCACTCATTGCAGGTGCCGTGCTGTGGGCGCTCATGATGAACTCGCACGCCCACGTCTTCGTGATCCATAGCGCCTTGTGCATCCAGTTCACTGATTCATGACCATTCATGCATGATCACCCACTGCAGGTGCCGTGCTGTGGGCGCTCATGATGAACTCGTACGTTCACGTCTTCAAGGTGGGTCAACAGCATGGTGTACAATAAACAAGCTGAAAATGAAGCTCCGATCTGGTACCAAATGACCACCCTCCAGCGAAACAGCCGCCAACTCCATGTACGCTGCAGTACGGTCCATGTGACTTACATGGCTGTCCTTGTAAACCCTGCTACAGTTTGGTGGTCGTGCTCAGGAGGGCCCCTCCAGTTTTCCCCACTGCTGAGCACGCAGGCAGCACACACCAAGCACACACAGGACAGCCCCATGTCCCAAAACCCATGCCCCAGCAAAATGCTATGACCCAGCTTGCGTGCGCGTGCAGCACCGCCTCTGCTGTCCCACAGCAAGTGACGGGTGCTGCCCGCGTGTTGTGTCGCGTGTGCAAAACCTGCTCAGCCTGCGGCGTGATGTCACTTGTGATGGCACTGCGTTGCAGACCGCAGGTGTCTCACCTGGAAACCCCGCCAGCACCATCTATGCTATGCTGTACTTACCACGACGTACATGGTCGTCCTAACAAGTGCTCCTGGAATTGTGTGTGGCGGATCACAGGTGTTCTACCTGGTGACCTGCAACAAGCGCTACCACCACGAGCGGGCCAACGCCTCGTACGGCGTCATGGCCTACTTCCTCAGCGAGCTCACCATCACCATGGCGAGCCTGCTGGTGAGACAACAAACAAGATACTTCGGAGCATGTATGTGTGCAGGTGCCTATGGTATATACTTCGAAGCACATGCATATACTTCAGTATACCACACAAGACCACCATAAACCACACAGAAACACACTACTGTACTACAAGTGCGTCTTGAAGTACGTTTATACATATGTGCACATGTATATATATACACATGTATACACTGTATATGCATGTACTGTACATACTTCGAGGTACAAACTAAAGTATGTACACAAACTCAAGTATGTACCTGTGTCGTGTGTCGCGAGCCTGCTGGTGAGGAATACGACATAGTACAAAGCAGGACCAAAATGTTACAAGCCTTAGATGATAGTTTTTGCTCGGAGTTGGCTGAGCATCGCCATCTGAATGGCTAGCAACAGGGGACAGCATGCTTTGTTATGCTTCTTCCTGTCACGCGCATGCCATGTGCACAGGGCTTTACGCGCCCTCTTAGCTGAGTTTTAAAAACCAAAAAGGTACAAAGTCACAAAGTTGAAGTTGGAGTTGAAGTTGGAGTTCGTTACAAGTGAAAGAAACCTAAAAGGCTGCTAAGCCCAGATACTGCCGTGGCTGGGGCAAAATGCCAGGCCGAAGCCTG
>JAULBY010028517.1:0-16334 GCA_032358315.1 Ophiocytium majus
GAGAAAGATGATCTCATGGGTAATTCAGAAGCGACTAAAACATTTGAAGAAATGTATGACAAAGAATTGTCAGTCGCGATGGCGAAAAAAGGCTCGATGGGTGTGGCTGACATGTTGGTCAAACATATCAATCAAGCGGAAGTCGCAGCTGAGCAAGCCAGAGAGCGTAATAACAATCCACAACCACAACAAGCATTGCAGTTGAATCCACCACAGCAATCCTTGCCGGTGAATCAGTCACAGCCATCAATTCCTTTGATTCGTCCGGAAAAATTTTCAGTCAAGCCTGAGGGTGTAAGCAAAGTTGGAGAGCTCAATAAATGAGCGATATCTTCAACATTAGCAGTGCTGCAGTGTCTGCGTATCAGCGCACCTTAAGCACGGTCAGTAATAACATTGCTAATGTGGGCACGGAAGGCTACGTTCGTCAAGAAAGTAAGCTGGAAGAAAACCCTTCTGCATTAAAAGGCAATGTATATTTAGGCACGGGTAGTAATTTCGCTGGTGTACGTCGTGCTTATGATGAATTTTTAGAACAAAATCTGCGTAATAGTAATAGTGATGTTGCGACTCAAGAGCCTTTAGTCACGTACACTAATCGTGTGGTTGATGTTTTAGGTAGCGACACAGTTGGATTGCCACCTGCAATGGATAAGTTTTTTGCATCGGCACGTGCTTTATCAACTGATCCTTCTTCAACGATTTTACGTGGACAGTTTTTGCGTGATACCGAAGGCTTAGCAGATCGCTTTCATCAACTCTCTGGCCAGCTTGGTGCGATAGAACTAGAAACGCGTGAATCCATTAATGGCAAGATCGACAAGATTAATAATCTCTCTAGTCAACTTGCTGTAGTCAATCGTCAGTTGGCAGGTAAAAGTCTTCCAGATTTACAGCCGCCTGAATTGCTTGATCAACGTGATCGTTTGCTCAATGACTTATCTAAGTTAGTAAAAATTTCAGTCTCTACCACTGCCAATGGTTCAGTGAATGTAGGCATAGGCTCTGTCGCTGGTTCTGGCTTAATTTTGAATGGTCAGAACACTTTACAAATCGGTGCACAATTTGATGTAGCTGATATGGGTCGCTTTACGATTGTGGGTGATCCTTTTGGTAATGCTGAACCTATCATAGGTGTGGGTAATGGTGAATTAGGTGGCTTAGTTAATTTCCGTGAGCAGGTACTGCAACCTTCGGTTGAACATTTAGATTTTTTAGCGAAAACATTAGCCAATGAAGTCAATGCAGTACAGCGTGGTGGTATTGATACCCATGGTGAGTTAGGTAAAGACTTATTTGTAATTTCAACCGTTGCTCGTACAGATACGACAAGTGGAGCAGTTACACAAATTGATCGTGCTGCTGAAGGTTTAAAAGTTGCTATTACCGATACCTCACGTATTGCGGCGGGTGCACGTTTTCGTGTAATTGAAAATGAAAAGAATTTATCGGGTGTCGATGCAGTATTAAGTTATGCACCATCCTATGCCAAGACCTCAAATATAAAAACAATTTCGCAGGTTATTAAAAATAATCCGGATCCTAGTGCAGGGATTACTGCGCCAGAAAATTTATTGTTGGGACAGATTACACAAGGTAGTGATAACTGGTCGCTATATCTAGATAACGCCAGCGATCAACAGCAAATTCAAGTCTTTACACGTGATGGTCGTCACTTAATTGGATCGCCTCTGAAAGATGATCCAGAAGATCCTGACTACAATTTATTGAAATCCATCGTCAAAGTTGAAAATGGATTTATACCTGGCACGACTTACTCTAAAGATTATCTAAATCTTTCAGATCAGTCAGGATATAAACAATTAAATGTATTTTATGGATTAAAAGCAGAGCCTTCTTCGCATTATGCGCAAGATGCAGCGTTTACGAATACGCATTCTGTTTTTCCAACTGCGAATCTTAAAGAAGTGACGAAGGGCTTAACTATCCCTGCAGGATTGCAGTTGATTCCTGCGCAAAGTTATACGATTAATGGCAAAGTGCTGCCAGCATTAACACCAGGTACGCCAGCAAGAGCAGACACCATAGAAGCGAGCGATATGGTGACTTGGATAAATCGTGCAACTAAAGGAATGACACCCGTAGTCATAGCCAGTGCATTGACACAAGCACGCACCTCACTTGCCAATATTGACCTCAACAAAGCTTTAACAATTAATGGCGTACAAGTTTGGAAGGGTGCTGATGATGCTAGTTCCGATGTGAATGGGGATGGCATTGTAGACTTTGATGATTTTATAAGTGCTATTAATAATCCACCTGGTCCTACCGGTGTGAGTGCAGCGATCGATGAAACTAGTGGCGAACTAGTCATTAGTAATGATACTGGGGCTGACATAAAAATAGACAACCCAGGTAGTGAGACAGGTAATGCATTAACTACTGAAGCCCAAGTCTACAAAGGGCAGTTACAAATCATTAGTGAAGGTGAAGTCACCTTAGGCTTTGGTCCTAAAGGCAAAGTAGGTGACCTTGACCCCTTAAAGAGTGCATTAGGCGAACCACTTGGTAAATATTATGTAGCTGTATTGCCTGTAGTACCACTTAATGCAGAAATGGTGGGTAGCACTATTCCAGCTGGACTGCGTTCTATTGCAGGTGGTGCGATTACGCTAAACAGCATCACACTCAATAGCTTGCCTGATACAGGCGAAGATTTAACTGCGAGTGATATCGCTGCTTGGATCAATACACAAGCTGATGGCGAGCTCAATCCTGCCGTCACAGTAACTGCATCGAATACTGTAAAAACTCCAGCTGGATTAGTGTCCTTATCGGCCAGCTTAAAAATTAATGGTCAGTTGGTATGGCCAGGTAATGGTTCAGCTAGTTTAGAAGAGATGCTGTTATCCATTAATAGTGCTGATGTAGGTGTTAGTGCAGCACTGGATAATGTTGGCAATATTGTGATTCGTAATGAGACGGGTGACGATATTACGTTTGCATCAAATGGCAATCGCAACGCTTTGGGCATGGCGAATGGCGCCTATAAAGGTAGCATTAGTCTGTCTTCAGAAGCAGAAATAAAAATGGGCTTTACCAGTGGTGGAACACCTGCTGAATTAGCCAAGCTAGGACTACGGACTGGCGTCTATATCGAAGGTCCGGTACCGGAAGATTTATTAGTCTTTGTAGTCGGTGATGGACATGGCACGGTATCGGGGAGTTTTGATGCAAGCTTAAAAGATCCCGCTACAGTAGACGCTGCACGAATTGATAGTTTGCGTGCACAAGAATTTGAAGTCAATTTCACTAGCGATAGTCGCTATCAAATTACGTGGAAAAATCCTGCAAATAATATTGAGACCGTGTTAGCTGAGCGTAATTACGATCCGCAGACTGGTATTAATTATCAAGGCTTACAACTACATTTATCTTCTGCGCCTATGAAGGGCGATAAATTTCTGATTGATGGAAATCAGGATGGAATAGGTAACAATCAAAATATTTTAGAGATGGTGGCGCTTGAATCAAAAGTCGTCATCGGCGGTGCAAATGGCGCCACACTCTCACAAGCCTATGAAGAACAATTGAGCAAAGTGGGCAATATTGCCGACCAAGCTAAAGTTGCTCAAGCTGCCTTGGAAGTCGTCAATCAACAAGCAATAGAAAATAAAGACAAAGTTTCAGGTGTGTCTTTAGATAGCGAAGCAGCGGATTTAATTCGTTATCAACAGGCTTATCAAGCGTGTGCAAAAGCAATGCAGGTAGCTAGTCAATTATTTGATTCTATTTTGCAGAGTACCTAAGCCGGAGTAGTCAATTATGCAAATCTCTACCAACCTGATGTTTGATAAAGCCATCGCACAGATGGGTAAGACCAAGGACCGATTGGGTCAGGTACAAATGCAACTGTCAACCACTAAAGCGATTATCAAGCCTAGTGATTCACCCGATAAGACCACCACGATTACACGTTTGCAATCCGCAATTGCGCGTCAAGATAGCTATGTCGCTACGATTAAAAATACGATGAATAAATTGAGCCTGCAAGAAACGGCATTCAAAAGCTCAAGTAATATTTTAGTACGCATGAAAGAACTCGCGATTCAGGCTGCCAATGACACCTTGTCGCCACAAAATCGCAAAGAGATTGCGATTGAAGTAGCAGGATTACGCGATCAAATACGTTCATTGGCGAATACACAAGATGAAAATGGCGCCTTTATATTTTCAGGTAGTCGGGTCAATACCGCTGCCTATGGAGGAAATGTTGATGGACAAAGACCGTATCAGGGTGATCAAAATATAGGTTATGTTCCAGTCGGTGCGCAGCGCGAGATCGATACGAATCGCTCAGGTACTCAAGCTTTTTCTCGTATCATTCGAAGTGACCATCAAGGTAATCAAGAGAGCGTTGGTTTTTTTGAGGTAATGGATGATTTTGTTAGCGCCTTATTAAATAACAAACCAGCGGATATTCAGCGCAGTGTGGGTGAACTAGATATTGCTCAGCATGGTATGACCGAAAGTATTGCCAATGTTGGTTCTGGTATTAACGTACTGCAGTCGCAGCAATCGGTCGCGGAAGAAAATATCTTACGCATGAAGACCACCTTGTCCGATGTGAAAGATGTGGATTACACCGAAGCGATTACACAAATGAATAAAGACATGTTGGCATTAGAAGCTGCCCAAAGCAGTTTCGCCAAAATTTCGCAATTGAATTTATTTGACTACATTCGTTAATCATGCGGGAAAGTAGAACTCAATATTTTTTCATTGCTGACGATACAGTGCTTGATCAAGCTCGTTCGTCATATTTACTCAGTCAGGAATAGCCATGGCCACCACGGGTGTAAGCAGCACTTCTACTTCCACGACAAGTGTGAGTGACGCTGCTGCAGCTGCTTCAAAGGCAGCAGTCAAACAAAACATTATCAAAACCTTGGGCGCTGGCTCAGGGATTGATACGGGTGCTTTGGCGCAAAGTTTGGTGGATGCAGAACGCATTCCTGCAGAAGACGCGATCAATACAAAAATCACCAAAAGTGAAGCGAAAATTTCTGGTTATGCAGCTATCACTTATTCAGCCAATGAATTAAAAAATGCATTTAGTGGCTTAAATGATGTAAGTGACTTTAATAGTCTGTCAGTTAGAAATAGCAATAGCACAGCCTTTGGTGTGACAACGAGTTCCTTTGCCTCTTTGGGTGATTATCAGATTGATGTCAGGACTTTGGCGCGCCCGCAGCGCGCAGTGTCGGATGGTTTTGCATCACCTAGTACGGCGCTCTCTGCTAGTGATTTTGTACTGAAATTAGCGATACACGGTGGAACGGCAACTGATATTGCAATTGCAGCAGACAAAAGTGCACCAGCTGACATGGTTGATGCCATTAATGCTGCAGGCTTAGGTGTCACAGCGCAGTTAGTCAATACCGGTGACGGCAGTGGTGCGCCTTACAAATTTATTTTGACGGGTACATCGGGCGAATTACAAGATTTCACGCTCACTAGTGATGACGGCTCAGGTACGCCAGTTAGCGGTCTTAACTTTAACACTGACGCACCACTGCAAACTGCAACCGATGCCTCAGTAGTCATCAATGGTGTGACTTTTAAGAGAAGTACGAACTCTATCGGCGATGCAGTAAAAGGTGTGACACTCGATCTTTACTCAACCACGAGTACGCCAGCCACGGTGAATATGACGCGTGATACATCGGCTTTGAAAGAAAAATTCAAGACCTTGGTGACAGCTTATAACGATGCCCTGAGTATGATGAATGTATTGGGCGATCGTAATTCCACAGTTGAAGAGTATGGTGGTTCACTGTTTGGTGACTCTACCGTTAGAACCATGAAATCTATGTTTAGAGACATGATTTTAGGTGCATCTACCACGCCAGGCACGAACGCAACTTACCTGTGGCAAGCCGGTATTAATCTCACCAAAGATGGTCCTATCGAGTTAGATGAAACCAAATTAGATGCTGCATTAACCGGAAATTTTGACAATGTTGTCAAAATGATGACGGGTAATGAGCAGAGTTTGACTTCCTTTAGTACTGATCCTGCAGGTATTGCTGGTGAAGCAGTGCGTAAGCTAACTAAACTAGTTGCTACAGATGGGGTATTAACTAAACAAACTGACTCGACGACGACTCAGATAGATCGCTATAAAAAAGATTTAGAAGCTCTGAGTGACAGAATGGATAAGTTATTAAAACGCTATCAAAGTGATTTAGGTGCGATGGATACCTTTGTGAGTCAGAGCACAAGCACTAGAAATAGCCTTAAACAAACTTTTGATAGCATGAGTAATTCGAATAACAATTAATGATTTAGCATCATGACTGATTATCTCAGTCGATTTGGTAAGGAAAAAGCGCTCTTAATAGAGCGCTTTTTTTTTACTAAAAAATTAGTTATTGGATAACAATATCAATCTGATTCTATATAAATAGACTTAATAAATGAAGTTGAGTAGAACTCGAGCTTAAATTAGTGCAGGTATCGCTTAAATTTTTTTATTCATTTACTAATAAATTAACGATGGCTATTTAGAAAAAAATATTTTTTAAATAATAAATACGGCAAATTATTTCAATTATTGAAATGGTTTGCCGTTTTTTTTTAAGAAAAGCGTAACAAGCGGCAATTTTTTGCCATGGCGGCTAAAGTTTGCCGCTACTGCTCCGATACCTGAACCGAGAGACTTAAAGCGCGCAGAGTTTTGAATAAATAAATTGCTATTACTGCATGAGTAGAGGTTAAGCACATGAGGTATGGCGAAAGGACGGTAAACAACCATGAGCAAGGTGCAGCCATCAGATGCTTCAGCTCCAATGGCCTCGAAAATTCGGGCCAATGGTGGGCAAAAAGCGTCCAATGATACGGGCCCCTTGATCAAGCAGCAGTGGAAGCTACCTGATTCAGGGAAGGTAAACATAGATACCTCTCAACAAATGGTTCAGCTGAAGGAAATTATTCAGAGGTTCAATGAGAAATTTGTAGATGACAAACGCAGTATAGGTTTTAGTTTTGATAAGTCATTGGGTGTGCACGTAATTACGGTGCGCGATACCAGGTCGGGTGAAGTTATTCGACAGCTACCCAGCGAAGAAGTCGTCAGAGTTGCGCACAATATTGAGAAGTTAAAAGGATTGCTGTTTGATCGAAAGATTTAAAAGCATACCCCTAATGGATTATTAAGTAGTTAAGTTTTTTATGTTTTTTGGGCAGCAAGCCTGGTAGTAAAAGCGTTTTAACAGGTTAAGCAGTGAGACGCTTGTGTTGAAAGCAGTTGCAATAAAAAGTCGTTAAAGTTTTTCTCAAGTTTTTAATGCTTGGGTCGAATCAGACGATAACCGGGAAATTTCGAGTTTTTTTGGGGCTAGCTTCAAAATAATCTCAACGGTAAAAAATTAAATTTCTCAAAGATTATGTTTATATAGTTAGGAGTAAAGATCATGCCTGTAATTAATACAAACGTTAACTCGCTGATTACCCAAAATGCGATTACAAGGAACGATAAATCTTTGTCTAGCACGATGACTCAGCTTTCCACTGGTAAGCGTATTAACAGTGCTGCAGATGATGCAGCCGGTTTAGCAATTGCCACCAAAATGACTTCACAAATTCGTGGTCTGAACATGGCAACACGTCATGCGAATGATGCGATTTCGTTAATTCAAACAGCAGAAGGTGCAACTGAAGCCGTAACAGGTATGTTGCAGCGTATGCGTGAATTGGCTGTGCAAAGTGCTACTGACACCTATTCATCAGGTGACCGTGCATTGATGCAAAAAGAATTCTCGCAACTGCGTGAAGAAATTTCGCGTACTGCTACATTGACAGACTTCAACGGACAACAGCTGTTAGCTGCTGGTTCTTTGTTGACCTTCCAAGTCGGTGCAAATAGCGGCGATACCTTGACCTACTCAACCACTAATCTCAGTGCAACCATTGAATTAGGTGGAACCAGTATCGGTGATACAGGCGGTGCCAGTATCTCGATTCGTACCGGTGCAGAAGAAGCGATTACTACAATCGATACTGCATTAGATGGACTCAATTCTGAGCGCGCTCGTATGGGTGCAATGATTAACCGTCTGGGTTATGCCGGCGACAATCTGACCAACATCTCACAAAATCTTCAATCAGCACGTAGCCGTATTGAAGATACCGAGTATGCGTCAGCCACTCGCGAATTAGCTCGTACGCAGATCATTCAGCAAGCAGGTATTGCGATGCTAGCTCAAGCCAATCAGCAACCCCAATCAGTACTCACGTTGCTGAAATAGTAGTAAAGCGTTAACTTCTAACGCGTTCACTCGACCTTTAGCCGCCGTTGGCTCCTGCCTTCGGCGGTTTTTTTATGATTTTTTTCTGCATTACTTCTTCAATAAGACTGCTATTTACGTCTTTTCCACCTTAATTAATCCTACTTTTTGCCTTAAAAAAATCCAGCTTAAATATAGCCGATCAGGCTCGCAAAATATTATATAAACTATTGATTTTAAACATTTATTTCCATAAATTTTAAGAGCGGCAAGTTCTTGCAGGGCTATAAAAAGCGGCAAAATGTTGCCACTTAAAAAATATTCCTAATGTTTGCATAAAAGCTGCCGAATCATGGGTTAACAGGGAGATTTAAACGGCTTTCTGTAAAAAATGGGTTTGATTTGTGTACTTTTTTAATCAATAACAAATCAAAGCCCAGAAAGTCAGAATCTTTTGATCGAACAATTAATGTTTAAGAAGTATTGGTCGAATCATGCAGTAACAGGAAGATTGATTGGCTTTCTGTAAAAAAAATGGCGACGATGAATTTATAACGATCGCCTGAATAATGAAAGCACCAGGTCTTTTGAACGCATACTTTTAGTTAGGAGTTAACATCATGTCCGTTATCAATACCAACGTTAATTCGTTAGTCACACAAAACGCTGTTACCAGAAATGATAAAGCCATTTCAACGGTAATGAATACTTTGTCTACCGGTAAGCGTATCAACAGCGCTAAAGATGATGCGGCCGGTTTGGCAATTTCAACTAAGATGACCTCGCAAATCCGCGGTCTGAACATGGGTGTGCGTCATGCAAACGATGCAATCTCCCTGATTCAAACTGGTGAGGGTGGTACAGAAGCCATTACACAAATGCTGCAACGTATGCGTGAATTGGCAGTACAGAGTGCAACCGATACATACTCTCCAACTGACCGCGCACTTTTACAAAAAGAGTTTTCACAACTACGTGAAGAAATTTCTCGAACCGCGCAATTGACTAACTTCAATGGTCAACAACTCTTGCAAGATGGTTCTTTATTGACCTTTCAAATTGGTGCAAACAGTGGCGATGTGTTGACTTACTCAACAACCAATCTGAGTGCAACGATTGCCTTAGGTGGTACTAGTATCGGTGATACCGGTGGTGCAAGTATCTCCACTCGTGAAGGTGCTGAATCAGCAATGACTACCATTGATAATGCACTGGATCAAATCAATGCAGAGCGTGCACGTATGGGTGCGATGATTAATCGTCTTGGTTATGCTGGTGATAACTTGACGAATATTTCGCAAAACCTAACTGCAGCACGTAGCCGAGTTGAAGATACTGAATATGCATCTGCGACCCGTGAATTAGCGCGTACGCAGATTATTCAACAAGCAGGTATGGCCATGTTAGCGCAAGCAAATCAGCAGCCACAAGCGGTGCTTGCACTTCTTAAGTAAGCAGATTTACTTTCTTAAAAACCTCTACCAGTTGATTGCTGGTAGGGGTTTTTTAATTCTAAAAATAATAATTAAAATAATTTAAATAACTTAATTCACTCATGTTTATCTGCTTAGTGCCGACTAATAATGTGACAACAAGTATTTAAACTTGTTGCAAGTAGGATCCGGTTAAGTTGAGTGCATAGTCAATAGATCCTATAGATTATGTATTTTCCTTAATTTCTCGAGTGAAGTTTAAAGTTAGGAGTAAAAATCATGTCTGTAATAAATACAAACGTGAATTCGCTTGTTACGCAAAACGCAAACACAAGAAATGACAAAGCTTTATCTTCGGTAATGAATCAATTATCGACAGGTAAACGTATCAATAGTGCGAAAGACGATGCGGCTGGCTTAGCAATTTCTGTGAAAATGACTTCTCAAGTTCGTGGTTTGAACATGGCTGTTCGTCATGCTAATGATGCGATTTCATTGATTCAAACTGCTGAAGGTGCAACTGAAGCTGTCACGAGTATGTTGCAACGTATGCGTGAACTTTCTGTGCAAAGTGCAACTGACACATATAGTGCAGGCGACCGCGCTTTGATGCAAAAAGAATTTTCACAACTGCGTGAAGAAATTTCTCGTACCGCTCAATTGACTAATTTCAATGGACAACAACTTCTGAAAGAAGGCTCATTGTTAACATTCCAAGTCGGTGCTAATAGTGGTGATACATTGACATACTCCACAACCAATCTAAGTGCAACTGTAGCTTTAGGTGGTACTAGTATCGGTGATACAGGTGGTGCGAGTATTTCAACTAGAGATGGTGCTGAAAATTCCATCACTACGATTGACAATGCATTGGATGAAATCAACGGTGAACGTGCTCGTATGGGTGCCATGATTAACCGTTTGGGATATGCAGGTGATAACCTGACCAACATCTCTCAAAATCTGCAAGCTGCTCGTAGCCGTATTGAAGATACTGAATATGCCGCAGCGACTCGTGAGTTAGCGCGTACGCAGATCATCCAGCAGGCAGGTATGGCTATGCTTTCTCAAGCAAATCAACAACCGCAGTCAGTGTTATCGCTGCTCAAATAAATCACAAATCCGTAATTCCCAGCCGCTATCGGTCTAGAACCGGCAGCGGCTTTTTTACTTCATCGTTATCAATGCTATAGCGGCATAACACTGCCGTACGACAGATGAACGGCCAAGCTTTGCCGCATAGCCTGTCTTTGTAGAGGCAACAATTCAGTGTTTATCCCATGAACAGCCCTTTATGCAACTTGGAATGCATTTTGCTATGGCAGTAGGGAACACTTACGCCTGAGTCAAAGTAGTAAGCATAAGCACATTAATAGAATTGCGGAGAAGTCAGTGAGCGACTTAGTTAAATTAAATTTAGGTTGTGGCGACAAAATTTTGCCAGGTTACGTCAATGTGGACGTGGCCTCACAGCGCGCCGGTAAACAACCTGATGTCATCTGCGATGTACGTAAGCTCGATAAATTTGATACTGGCCACGCAGATGAAATTCTTGCAGTGCATGTGGTTGAACATTTCTGGCGCTGGGAAGTGGTGGACATACTTAAAGAATGGGTCAGAGTCTTAAAGCCAGGCGGGAAAATGATTTTGGAATGTCCTAATTTGAAATCAGCTTGTGAAGAATTTTTAAAAGAACCAGATTTACGATCCGCTGCTGGTCCTGAAGGGCAGCGCACGATGTGGGTGTTTTATGGCGACCCGCGTTGGAAAGATCCATTAATGGTTCATCGATGGGGCTATACCCCTTTATCACTAGCAAAAATCATGAATGAAGCTGGATTAACGGATTTAAAACAAGAGCCCGCGCAATTCAAATTAAAAGAGCCGCGCGATATGCGTATTACAGGAATAAAAATTTAATTCACCAAGCTAGTGCTGTCTTAGTACTGGTGAATCAGCCGCTCATTAATTAATGACTAAGACTGAGATGGCGTCACAGTGAATACAGAAAACACTGTCTGAGAACTTAGAGGGAGTTAATATGAAACTAAAAATATTTGTTGGTTGGGATCCACGTGAAGACATCGCTTGGAAGGTCTGTCGGCATTCCATCTTACGTCGAACCAATCCGAATAAGGTTTCGATCACACCTCTGATCCAGTCAGTATTGAGGGCAGAGGGAGTATACAACCGCCCAATCGACACCAAAGCGGCCACCGAGTTTAGTCTTACCCGATTTTTGACGCCTTATTTAGCAGGCGATAGTGGCTATGCAATTTTTGTGGATTGTGATTTTCTGTTTTTGACAGATATCACTGAGGTTCTCAAAGAAATCGATCCTTCCAAAGCAGTCTCAGTGGTCAAACATGATTATCAACCCTCAGAAACGATGAAAATGGATGGCTGTATTCAACATGCTTATCCGCGTAAAAACTGGTCCTCTTTCATCGTCTTTAATTGCGCCCATCCGGCAGTCAGATTATTAACGCCTGCAGTAGTGAATTCTGCTGATCCAGGTTATTTACATCGTTTTGGATGGTTGGCAGATTCCCAAATAGGGCGCATTGATAAAGGTTGGAATTATCTTGAAGGTTGGTATCCAGCGCAATATGACAACTTAAAAGCGGTGCACTACACTTTAGGTGGTCCATGGTTTGAAGATAAACAAGAGTGTGATTTTGCAGAAGAGTGGTTAACAGAATTTTCACAGATGAACGTGCAAAATATCGAATCCATCGATGTACTCAAACAGCTTGTTTATTAAATATTACTAAGCTATGCAAGCGTCACACAAAGTTCAATGGCTGATTTCTAGTCGAGATGCAAGTTTGACTTCATTGGCGAGTAGTAATCTGGCTTCAATCCGATTACGCTCAGTGGTCAGTATGCGTGCGGCTTTGGATGGCAGTGTGACGACAACTGCAGATTGCACTCCCGATCCTGATACTGAAATACTCGTAGTGGGAAAAATTGATGCAGTTACAGATGTAAACCGTCCGGCACGTTGGCTCAGTTACATACAACAAGCTAAAGCCAGAGACTGTAAAATCATTCTTGATTACACCGATCATCACATAGACGGCAAGCCCGTCATGCGTGCCTTTTATTTAGAGGCATTAAGCTATGCTGACCATATTACGACTAGCTCACCGAAATTAGCAAAAAATATAGGAGTTAGCTGGAAGGGTGGGGTCACCGTGATTGAAGATCCTATCGAAGTTGCCTTCATCTCCCCTAAAACAGAGCGAACATCGCAACTTACCGCTTTATGGTTTGGGCATGCAAGTAATCTGCAATATTTATTTGATTTTATTAAGAGTGATTGGAAACTGTCAGAACCTTTACGTCTGATAGTCATGACGAATTTTTTCGATCAAAAGACTTATGACCTACAAATGCAAGCTGCGCCTAAGAATCTCGAAATGGTGGTAGTGCCATGGTCATTACAGGACATGCAAACAGTAGCTAGTATTTGTGATTTTTGTATTATTCCTGCTGGAATGAATGACGCTAGAAAAAATGGCGTGAGTTCAAATCGCTTATTAACAGCTTTCGCTCTGGGTTTACCTACGGCAGCTGATAAAGTAGATTCTTATCTGAGTTTCAGTGAGTATTTCATAGACATACGCTCTACTGATCTTGAGAACTTCATCAGTCATCCCCATAAAAATTATGAACAAGTCCAGCAAGCACAGTTAGCAATAGCAAAAACGCACACCATAGAAGCCATTGGTCATCAATGGTCATCACTTTTTGCTTCCCAGTTTCAATCTCAATCTCAGCTAGCATCCGTATAAATTCGGTGCTGCTCCAATTAGAATATAGTTGGACTACAATACACTGATTTCTTATTTATCTTAATTCAGTTGTTCATTGATGAAGGCAATCGATCTGTCGCATCCAGCGACTAAAGATTCTAGATATTTGCCTATGATTTGAATGCGCTCGGCATCTTCTTGATTAGATATATTAAATTTTCTCACAACGGAAAAAGACTCTTTTCTCACAAACTCCTGTAGGAAAATTTTGCCAGAATTATCAATCGCTTGTAAACCAGATTTGATATCGAGAAGTTTTTCTTTATGGCGAGCCGATTTCTTTTGACCGATTGCTTTGTTATTCATTTTTTCTGCTAACTGCATACCATCTTGTGCCAGTTTTCTAAACACAACAATCTCTTCTGATAATCCCAACAGCTTTGCCTTTACTTCATTAGGGGAGGTTGGTTGAAAGCGTTGTTTAGCATGCTCTAATGGTTCTAGCTTGATAGCTTCAGACTCAGCATACTGAATACATGCCTCTTTAAATTGCATTTGCTGGGTGCCATTAATTTTTGCACCGCCTTCAGTGGCATTAATTACTTTTTCATGTGGAAAGGCTAGCATAAAATCTTCATACCATTTTCTGTATGAATCTAATTGACGGTCTACGTGTACACGGTCGCCATAATAGCCTTCGATTTCTCTAAAACCATCACCTTTAAGATTTTTTGCTTCGTCTAAGGTCTTAGGCCACAGATAACCGCTTGCATGAGAAGCGCCACCTGTATATGCTAAGTCTTGACCTATCATGATCAGTGGGGAAGCACCCATCAAACGCGCAAAAGAAAAGGCATTGGTAGCGACTGATCCTCCAGTGTGTAAAACACCGCGGTCACCAATCATAGGTTTAAAAATTTTTTCATGAAGAGGATTGCCGAATGAAACAATGTGCTTATCTGCTACTGAATGAACGACTTCTGGATTACAACTCGCTGCTGATAAAAACCAAACATTTTCAGGTGGTTCAGAGCCCCAAGAGCAAGGTCTACGTGGATCGATAGCTACCACCACATGTGGTTCAATGCCGGCTGCTTTGAGTATGGGCCAAGTTTTATCGACAGCGATAATTAATAGATGATCTTTATATTCTTTTAGTGTTGCGATTTGTTTGTTGAGCGAAGGGCCTGCAGCAACAATCACAGCAGGTCTATCCTTCCAACAAGCTTTGAATTGATTGACGCCAGGTGAGCGGGCTGCAACATCTAAATTAGCAACGGTATGTTTTAAAAATAATTCAGAAGAATTAAATGAAGTAGAAAAAGAAGCAACACGTTGATTAATGCATGCGCCTAAATGATCAATATAAGATTTCAAAAAATCTTGATACAACCTAGACATCGCTGGAGTTGCAATAATTTTCCAGTGCTTGAGTTTATCCAATCCTAATTCACTATTCGTTTTAATAGCAGCTTTATTCGTATTGGTATCAACGATAAATTTAATTCGGGGATCTGAGAGAACACGCTCTAATGGTCGCGAGGCGAGGGCGATGGCAAGACAATCACTGCGTGGTTCAAGAATAATGATTCTTGTATTGCTATCACAGTGCTGACATAATTCTTCAGCTATATACCCTAGACCAAACCCAATCAAAACAACAACATTAATCTCGGTGTCTTGACATTCTTTTTGAATAATTTGTGTTGATTCATGTACTGGATCATACAAACTATGCAAATAATAATTTCCTATCGTATCGCTAGCACGTAAAGTCAAATGACCTTTACGGCCGGTTTCTAATACGATGTCGGATGACTGATTGCCTGGATCGAAAATATTCTCTGAAATGACGTGATGCATTTCAGGATGATTTTGCCTAAGCAAGGCAAGATTAGCTGCGAATAATGTTAGATCATCAGGACGCACAATATTCGCCGATTTAGAGATGTAACTCACTGATGGAATGACGGAATCTATCCATTAAAGGCAATAGTTCATGATCTACTAAATCAGCCAATAGCATCGTGTCATAGTCTTCCATGACATGGACTAATTCAGTTGTGATTTTCAGTAGTTCAGATCCAAACTGAGAAAAAGCACTCTCACCATTTTCTAAAATAGTCACATCACCTAAATGATGGGCTGCTGTTGAAAACTGATGTAGCCAATCTAAGCCATCGACAGATGCAGCTAATGCTTCAAATGCAAGCTTGGGATTCTCCCCACGTAACACATTTGTCTGGCGTTGCAGAATAGAAGTAGCAGTTTCAATCCATTGAATTGCATAGTTTGCGGCTTCTGCTAATTCTGCTTTTTGCTCGACTAACGCTTGCACGTCGTTTTTCATTTTTTTATTCCTCCAATTGAGAACGATCGATTCTCTATAAGCAAAAAGCCTGCCACTTATTGCGATGTGATCGTAATAAAAGTCATAAGAGTAGGGGTGTTTGTTAAAACTTCGACACATGCGTCAAGTAATTGCATTGAACATGCCATGTGAGCGGCACAAGTTAGCCAGAAAGCGGCAAAAGATGAACAGGGTTTGCCGTCGACAGAGGAAGTGAAAAAATCGATTGCCACTAGCGGTCATGCATTGCCGATTTAATGCGGCAATTACGGCAAAAATTTTCCTAATTGATGTTTAGGCATTGGTCTTGCATATACCTGCTGTGCATGCGCTTAAAAATTAAGCAGGTAATGAATTACGCAAGCAACATATATATACACATGATTTTTTTAAAAAAAAAGACTTGATTATTTTTGCTGGCACAGCGTTTGCTTAATAGGACGTGAGCAAGACGAGTTTCATCCAGTAATTCGTTTTGAACCACCAGCACAGTTAACACAAACAGGAGCATTACTATGTCTACTCTCGCACAAGAACTTATGTC
>JAULBY010028528.1:0-16333 GCA_032358315.1 Ophiocytium majus
CTGTTGCTGTCTGTTTGCTCCTACTCTGCCAACCTCACAATCCTGCAACTAACAACAGCCTCAGCATCCGATAGCGCGAACCTGCTTCATGAGTATGTCTACACAGGACCGTTCCTGATGCTGGCTTGCATGACATGGGCTCATGCATGCCCACAAGTGCCAACGAACACAACTACATGCACGTGCATGGTCAACGGTTGTCAGCTGCATGAAGTGGCATATGCGAGTCCCATTCAGACGCCCTGCCGAACCTGGTAGCAGCAGCGCCAACTTCAGTGCATTGCAGTACTGCAAGACGAACGTGACAACCATGCACGCTATAATGATACAGCACCGCATCTTGTGATTGTAACACCAAGTATGCAGTAAGCACAGTACACACGCATGCTTCGCGAGTTGTCACTCATGAATGCCGCACTAGCGCGTCACTCGTACCTAGGTCCCCTGGGACCTGGGGCTGTAATTCATTAGAGTAGTGCTCTGGCAACATGCCAGGCTTCCCTTAGAGTATTGAGCATTGCCAGCTTTTTCCCTACCTGTCTGATTTTCTCGCACCGTGTGCAAAGGGCTTTCCGCGCCCAAAGCGGGGTTTAATAAGAATACTACTAGTAGTATACCAGTGGTGGTGGCACACACTACACACATACCACTAGTCGTACTCTTATTAAACTCCGCTTAGGGCGCGGAAAGCCCTTTGCACACGGTGCGTGTGACCTAAACCTAACCCTAACCCTAGTCGTACACTTTGAAGTATGTACTGAAGTATGTATACTTCGAAGTATGCGCGTGCTACCGGCACTTATGGTTTATGGCTTTAACTGGTGCATAGAAATGCCAGTGTGGTGATTGGGCTCAATCAATCAATCACCACACCAGGCTGGGTGGGTGAGTGTTGGTCAGAACTGCATGCAACCGTTCTTGCTTCGAGCACTGCTTGGCAGGTTGCATCTGTGGACTGCCTGTACCAGCCGTGCTCCTCCCCTTCTCCCTCCTCCTTTCTTATTGAAGGCAGGGTACGCCAGCAGCCCGACGTTGTTTATCGATGTATGGCCTCTGATCAGCTGACGGCTTTTGACTGTCTATGTCAAGCAGCTTTGGCTGACGTGCACTACACGTGGCTGCTTACGTGTGCAGCAGTGCGATTGTGCGATGATTACACATGTAGTCACCCTAGGCCACTGGCGCTACACCTCTAGCAGTAACTTGAGCGGCAGCAGCACTGCTGACAGGTTCTTCAGATGCTGCTGACATAACATGTTGTCTGTTGTGGGCGCCAACGCTCCCGGCCCCTGCTTCTTGCCCAAGCGTACCAACTGCTCTGCGTTGCGGCGCGCGATGCGCGCCTTGCAGCGCAAAGGCGCGCCCGTACGCTGGCACGTTGATGGCGCATTGGGCGGCGGGAAGCGTTGCTGCGCGCCAACTCCTAGATGCAGCGGGTGTGCGTGTATACCGGTACCTGAGGCCGTCCTACCTCCGCATGTTCGCGCACGTGTGGTGTGATTCGCGTCGGTTTTTGTGGTGCAAGTGGGCGGCGTTCGAGAATTCTCAGGTGCACGAACCTTGGACTTCACGCGTGTGCCGCCTGCAGGAAACGGTCCGTGCTGCGCGCCGAGAGCGGTCGTGCGCACGGCACGCGCGAGCCGGTTGCCAGGGCTGCGGTGGCTGCTTACTTAGTGCTTACTTACGGCACGCTGGCGCTGCGGGCAGTGTGGTGGATTCACCACCACCGCAGCAGCGTGCACCTTCGCTGCTGGTGCTCGTCTGTGAGTCACACAGTCACGTTGTCACTTGTGCCGTGCGCGTGCCACGTGCGGGGCGCACGCCAAGGGAGGGAGCAGTTCCGTTGCTGCGCGGGGGGGCAAAGACGTGGACCTGTCAGGCTGCTAGCAACGAGCCAGATTGGGGGGTGGGGGAGGGTGGGACGTGTGGCCTTGCCAGGCGGCAGGCGCTGCCGTCCGGGAAAGCCTCCCTGTGTTTGGTTGTCCGCCTGTGCTCCCACAACCACACAGAGAGGGGGAGACGGGGTAACTGTCAGTCAGAGCCCTCCTTTTTGAACATTCTGAATTCTGATTCAAGTGGGGGACGCGCCCCCTTCGACTCTTTCTGTTCGGAGGGGATCAAAGGTGCGGCCAGCGCTGCAGCAGAAAGAAGCGTGCACGCGCACCTTCCCGTGTGGTGCCACACGCGCACCACGCACTCCGGCGGCAGCGGCACACCACCACTTGGCATAGCAGCCCGCAAGCAGGAGTCACTCACCCACCTGTGAGCGGCAGGAGCAGTGCACACGGCAGCAGCAGCAGTCTCCCCCATCCCCAGCACGCCCCTGCGCCGGCGACTGCAACTTGGGCACAGCGCAGGTTCAAGCACCTGCGGCATCCAGTCAGCACACACACCCAGACAGGCACCAGCAGCAGCTCACCACAGCAGCAGCGCCAGCCACCAGCCATGTCGGACGTCGAGTACGACAGCATGAGCAGCGCTGCCTCCACGCCCAGCGATTCGGACTTCTTCTTGCCTGCCCGTCGCTCCCTCTACGGGCAAGTTGCCAGCACCCTGACGGCCAACAGTCCAGCGTTCTTCTACCAACGCGGGGGGCACCACCACCGGCGGGCAGGGGCCGAGCCCGTGTCGATACCGCCGTCGCCTCGGCGAGGGGAGATGGAGGCGGAGCTCACGCTCGAGAGCGAGGCGCAGCAAAGGGCCTGGGAGATGCACTTCCTGGTGTGCAAGGGCGGCATTGCCGCACCATCGCCAGCCGAGGAACGATCACTGGCCGCCTTCATGACCAAGTGCGCCGACCTGGCCCTGGGCGACATGGGCGAGCCTGTCGGTGAGCAACACCACGACGGGCAGGAGATCTTCTCGCTGGACTGGTGATCGCGGCGCGGCGCTGCTGCTGCAGGCCTGCAGCGGCTGCCAGGTTCCTGTTCGCTGGCGATTGTTCCTTTTGGTAAATCTCCCCCCCCCCGCCCCCTTCCATGCCCCACACCACCACCCGCACGACACCCCTTACTTCCTATCCACCACCACCATCCATAGACCCCCAGGGAGGTTGGGAACAGGGAGGGGGGAGGGGAAGCAGCCAGGTGCCACCCCAAGCTAGGCTATGTCCAGTAAGTGCCCCCGGCGGCAGGTGTTAGTGTTAAAAGCGACGGCAGAAACGCGGGGGACGGGTGGGCGCCAAGAGCCCCCTCCACCCACCCGACCGCCCCCCGCCGCCGCGCTGCAAGGAGTGTGGCCAGGCGCAGGTACTCCTGCGAGCCCCTCCTCGGGCGCGCTCCCAGTGCGCGCCGCAGGCGCCGCAGCCAGCAGCAGCAGCAGAATCCCCAGGCGCGGCATTGCGCCCGCCACCCCGTGTGCACTCCTACCTTGGCAGGCGCTGCGCACGGGCGTGCGCTGCGCCCCCCCGCGTTGGCGCTGCGGGCGTTTGTGGCGGGAGACCCTCACTCACGGTTGACAGTTGCGCGGAGCATGTGCCATACACCCCCCGGAGCGAGCTACCACGGTAGTCTGAAGTGCACCGCATCGCGCTCTCTGCCCCAGATCCCGGCGCGCTCGCCCCCCCCGTATCAAGCGCGGCCGAGTATACCGCAGCATACCTGTCACATTATGTAAACAGAATGTCTTTACATGAGCAAGTGCGTGGCGTGGCGTGGTGTTGCAGTGTCTGTCTGCCCCCCTGCCCCATGCTGCTGTCTGGCCGGCCGGCGCACAGTGTACGCGTGCGCATGATGTGTGCATGTTGTGTCGTCCCCGCTTGTGGTCATGCAGCGCTAGTGCGCGCGCTTGCAGCCTGCCCGCCTGGCACATGCTTGCATGTGGCATGCGCCTCGGTGCGCTGTGTACGCGTGCATGATGCGTGCATATTGCGCGTCGCCGCTGGTGGTCATGCAGCGCTAGTGCGCGCGCTTGCAGCCTGCGCGCCTGGCACATGCTTGCACATGGCATGCGCCCCCTTGCCTGCACACCTGGCACGAAAGCAGGTTGGTTTTGCCCCCCCCGCACCCGCCTGGTGCACGTGGTTGCATGGGTGCACGATATGTGGCACCCCGCCGCTGCCTGTTTTTGGTAACATGTGCCACACGCCATGCCTGGCATTAAATATTTGATCGCAACGATAATGGTTGTGGTTGGGCACTGTCCCAGCTTGGCCTGGCTCGCGCAGCGGCTGCAGCAATGTGCAGAAAGCCCTTGGCACACGGTGCATGCGTGACCAGAAAAAGGATGATCAGACAGGCTGTTGCTAGCAAACAGGCTGGCAATGCTCAGCGCAGGTGTACTCTGAGGAAAGCCTGGCATGTTGCCAGAGAACTATTCTTAACGGATTACAGTGTACACCATGTCTGCAAGCCGCTGCTATCCCGTCCGCTCGCACCAGTGATTGCCGCCAGCGGCAGTGCCCCAGCAGCAGCAGCAGCATGCAGCAGGAATGTTGTGCTTGCAGACAGGTGTGCTGTCACAGGCTGACACACAGCTGCACACAGGAATGCCAGCAGCCGCTGCACAGTGCGTGGCACTACATGGTGCACACCATATGCGAGCGGCATGCATGCGCTGCCTCGCTGCAGGTGCTGTACGGCTGTGGTCAGCCAGAGACATGCTCAGGTCACTGTGACCACCCTTGGACAAACTTTAAGTGGGGCATTTCTGTTTCCATGGCAGCGCTGGTCATGATGCGTGGCACGCGACTGGCATGCAGTCCTGCAGCTGGCATGCACATTTTGATGTGGTCTTGGCCACAATGTAACACCCTAGTGATTGTCACACATAACCTGAGCAATATTGCCACAAACGCGCATAGCCCGAGGAAAACTAAGAAATGCCCTTTGAGAAACGGCAGATGAGCATATGCAGCTGCGAACGGACACTGCACTGCTGGTGGTTGTGCAGTGGGTTTACTGTGAAGCAAAGGCAGGTATGCAAATAACTTGATGATGGTGCACTAGCTGACGCTGGGTAGGCTGCTGTAGTTCAGCGCAGCAGTGGCCGTGCATCCACCGAGACTGCATGCGCACAAGTGCGTGCCACACGCGGCAAAGGCATGGCACTTGCGCGCGCCAGTGTACTTTTGCATGGGCTGCAATGCCGCGCCTGCGCAGTCAGCACCGCCATGCGCGTCTTCCGGCCGTGCTGACGCAGCCGAAACAGCAGCACACACACGCACATGCCAGCACACAGCAACAACAACAAGCACGGCACTGTACACATGGCTTGGGCCGGGTTGAAAGGTGTATTCACGCTCCAATCGCCACTGCACACAGCAACGGGTGCACTGCAGAAGACACGCGCACAGTGCCAAGGCTACGGGGATGCCTAAAACGTTCAACGGAAACGGGTGTGCGGCGCCGCCACCGCCGTGGTGGCAACCGCCTACTGCCCCCCAACCTTCTCTTACAGTAACAACGCAGGAAAACACAGCAGAACTAGCACTGCCGTGGCGCCGCCGTAGTGGCAGCGGCGTGTGCTGCTAAAGGCAGCAACACTCCCCCCAGCCCGCCTTGCACCCATGCGTTTGCTCTGGGCTGCTTGGCGACCACTGATGCCACCCTCCCCCCTCCTACTCACAGCAGGCGCCGCTGTGTGCGGTAACAACGCAGCATCCGCCCGCTCGGCCCCGCATCGGCAGCGCTCGCGCGCACGGCGCGGCGCCGCAGTGCCAGGAGGGACGTGAGCCGTGCGGGCTTCTGCATGCGCCCGTCCAGCGCCACTGCCGCCACTGTGCGTGGCACCCGCCACGCCGCCGCCGGCGAGCACCCGCACTGCTGAGCACCTGGTGCTGAGCACGGCATGCGCCACTGGCAGGTGCCGCCGCACACAACAGCAGCAAAAGCCGCTGTGCTGGCCGCCGACGCTTAGCGTTGCAGCCGTCGCCACAATAGGGGCAGCGCAGAGGGCAGCGCACCTTTGGGAGCCCCTAGGCGATGCATGTGCAGCCCAAGTGGCACGCACAAGGCGGGAGATGGCACCTCGGTGCGGATGGGCGGAGCGCCACCGCGACTGCAGCAGCCCGCCCCGCCCTGCCGCTCACCAGCGGCGTTGCTGTTTCTGGCAAGAAACAGGAGCTGCAGGCGGGGGGTGCCTCGCCACACTGCCGCCAACCAGCACAGCAGCGTCCGCAGCAGCAACAACATTGGATGACGTTGCGGACCTCCACCAGCGCACCGAACCCTGCTCCTATCCCCCTCCCTCCCCCCTCCCCTGGTGCTGCTGCCGCAACCCGCGAGTGGCGCAGCAGGGGGCGCTGAGCTCAGCCCACACGCCTGCATGGCATTGTGGACCTGCACCACCGCAGAAGCTCCCACCCCCCCGCCCCGCTCCTTCCACCACCGCCACCGCTGCCGCCGCCACACCCCCAGGAGCACCCACCAGCTCAGCCAATGCGCACGATGAGTGGCAGCGTTGACCTCCACAACCCCCGCAGCCCCCCCCCCCCCCCCCCCCCCCCCCCCCCCCCCCCCCCCGCCCCCCCCCGCCCCACCCCCCGTAGCCCCCCCCCCCCCCCCCTCTGCAGTGCTCAGCAGCAGCGGCCCAGCCCATGCGCACGCCGCCGCCACCCCTGCTCCACCACCCCCTGCGCCCCCCGCCCCTGCCGCCTCCGGCAGCAGTGCTCAGCAGCAGCAGGAGCTCAGCCCATGCGCACGACGACGCCGCCCTCCGGCGTGACGCGCGTCTCGTACGCGCGCAGGTCCTTGGGCTCCTTCTGCGCCATGAGCCCGCCAAAGGCCCCCTTAAGACCCCCCACGTCCGCCACGGCGCCGCGCGCGCCCGTCGCCACATCGTACGTCTGCCCGCACAGGGGGCACGTGAGCACGGGCGCGTCGCCGCCCTCGCCCGCAGCCACCTATGGGGTTAGGGGGTGGGGGGGGAGGGGTGGGGGGGGGGGTGAGAGGTTGCCCGGGGGGTGCTGCGCGGGGAGTGCGTGGGTTCGCGGGCGAGCGTGCTGTGGTTGGTGGAGAGCACACGCGGTGTGAGTGATCACACGTTGCGGCTGCCAGCAGTTTTTGGTGTGTGCCGCCACTGCATGTGGGAGTGCGTGTTCCTGTACTGGTTTGCTGCTGCCGTGCCGTGACTGCTGCTCAGCGGGGGGTGAGGTGCGCACACTGACAGCCTCCACATCGGCGGCATGAGGCGACCTTCACGCTGCCACAGTGCTGTGCAAACCCCGAAACAGCTGTCCACCCACTGTAAAGCCCCTCCTGTGCTGAACAGCTTGCCTCCAGGGCCACTGCACCGGAATGGCCAGCTTAGCACGGCCAGCAAATGATTCCATACCAAGGTAGCACCAAGTGAAGGCATTGTCAGTTGAGGGCTGGCCGGCCAGAGGCTGTGTAACCGCAGTAATTGAGCATACTTATTGAAGTAGTCAATGCTTGCTACAATGGCAAGCATACACGGCTGGCAGTGTCGTGGGGGCGGTGGCGCCGTACCTTGGCGTCGATGAGGGGGAACTTGCAGCGCCCGCAGCTCTCGCTGACGGCGTACACCTTGCCGCCCCAGCGCACGACCATGAACACCAGCTTTTCGCCCGCGTACTTGCCCTCCACCACTTTAAGACCCCCGTCGCCCGCCGGCACCTCGCTCTCGCTGTTGAGGACCTGCAGCGGGTGGGGACCGTGGGCAGCGGCGGCGGCACCGGCGCGGGGGCGTGAGGGGGGCTCGCACCACGTGTGTGTGATACGTGGGCCTGTTGTGGCAGCATGGCGCATTCTGTCGCAGTTGGTGCTCACATACTGTGATTGCAGTATACAGTACACTACAAAAGTATATGCACAATACTTCAAATAGTACTTCTATAGTTCATGTGGATGCCATATGTTAACAGGTGTACCGACGTGACAAGCCCTGTTAGGAAGCATGCCTGGTCGCGCACCGCACGCCGATCCCAGGCCTCCCGCAGGGACGCTTTGTATGTACGTCATGTCAGTGCGCAGATACCATGGACTGTGTTACAAAGGCTGTGGGTTGCATGTCATGTGTACAGTGCATCGCAAGCGGTGCTGTCTGGCTCGCACAGGCTGTTGACGTGACCGGTGTGCACACCGTGGCGCATGCGCGGAAGTTATTTTGAATCACGGCACTTGGAATGCGTATTTGCGATTTCATGACTGCGCGCCTGGTGCGGCCACTGCCTTACTTCATTTATTGAAGCTTTGAGAAGCAAAGCTTTCCTTCGAAAACTAGCGTTCGCTGCACGTTTACTGATGCCAGCGCCCTCTGTATGCCCCGTGCGGCAAATGTCGCACCACCTGTACTTCAAAATTTCTGGGTGTCTGTGCTGCACCTGCTGCTGGTGCTGCTGCTGCACCACATTGTCTGTTACAGTCGCAACCATAAAGGCACACTAAGAAGCTGTGTGCTACTCTCTCGCTGCCCAAAAACATGCGGCGCAGGCAAAGAGAAGAACAGGTGGGCGCCCACGCCGTGTCCCTGTGCGCTGTGGGCATTGAGCCCTGCTTACCTGCAGCCATGTGGCGTTGGCGTCAACGCTCTTTTTCACGCCCGGCTTGAGGTCGTTCAGCATCTTCCTCGGGGACTTGCGCCCCTTGCGCATGACTAGCCCCCTGGCCCCACCATCACGCACGCGCCTGGCGCGGGCAGCACAGTTAAAACAGGCAGGCAGGCAGCAGTCGTGTGAGAGTGCGGGTAGCTGGCCCATGTGCACTTGCACAAGTGCGTGGGGGGCGCCACTGAAGGTAGGTGCAGCGCTGCGCAGAGCATTCGGCAAAGACTCGTTCCTTGCAGGTGTCTGCTGCGCATGGCTGCAAACGGTGTCAAGATGTACACGAGCTTGGCCAAGCATTAAAAGCGCTGGGCACCTTCAACGACACACACTTGCGCACGCAGTCGTGTACATGGCGCCCCATCAGTCGAGCAGATGACGCGGGGCTGGTGCCGTAGTCTCAGTGCGGACACCGACTCACCCTGCGGTCGACGTCGGCAGGCCTGATGACGCCGCAACGGCTGCTGTGGCAGGGCTGTGCCCCAACCAGGAGGTTGCAGCGCTGTCGCAGGGAGCCACGAAGCCCCAGCTGCCGCTGATCAGCACGGACAGCACAGCCAGCAGCAGAGCAGACTTCATGGCTGCGGGTGGTGGTGCCTCTATGGTCCACGGTGACAGTGACTGGCTCAGGTTGTCGTCTTGGCTGGGGTCGGCACCATGTACTAGTGTTGTGTGTGCGCGCAGCTGAGTCACTACATGAGGCGAGCTGGTCAACCGCCCCGCGAGCGGGTCATGATCACGGTTCAAGGCAACAGCAACAATTTTTTTTGTTTTAACCACTTCTCTGCTGCTAGCAGCTGCTGCTGGTGCTGCTGACTGGCTGTGCGGGTAGCACACCAGAGCAAGCCACCACCTACCATACCGCTGCTGGTGCGGCTGTAAGGAGGCATGGCTCGGCGTCCGCTTACAACAGGGGTCCAGGCAAGTGCTACTGTGTGTGCTCACATCTGAAAGTTGCATCCTCAGTGTGCCGCTTGCTGTTGCAGATCTTGCACGTCCAGCCGCACCTGAAACAGCGACCATAGCGAAGGCAGCAGCATCAGCAGCTACTGTTGCTGCTGCCGCTCGTATCAGTTTGCTGCCAGTGCTGTCACAATTTCCTGCTTCCTATCACAATCGCAATGATTGCTGCAGAAGGTCCTGCATGCTTCTTCAACCTCCAGACACCTGCAACGCTGGACCAGCAACGGGACCTGCCGCCTTCCACCACCACACCTCTGTCCCTGTTGCGTTGCCGCACACCAGCAATGTCCTCAACTGCGAACTGCAGGCCAAACTGTCCTACATACTTTCATCTCCACACTGCAGGAGCCGATAGCCACAGCAACACACCTGCAGGCTGCCGCACCGCTGCCGCTTCCGCAGCTGACCTGCCGCTGCCCCCACCACCTCCCCCCCTGCCCCCCACTGCCCCCTCCGCCGCGCCGCCCCCCCGCCCCCCCCCCCAGGGCCAAATCTTCCTTGACGCCTTTAACCCCATCCTCCAGGACTGCATAGCCCCGCGCCTCAAGGACAACCTGCGGAAGCCCTGCGAGCTGCGCGTGAGCGACTTCGATGACGTCACCTACAAGGTGGCGGTCACACGGGAGGCGCTCGGCACGCTCACGCTCAGCGTGAACATGCCCGCGTGGAGCTACATCCGCGGCAACGGCGGCGCGGAGATGGTGGGGGCGCTGTACCCCAACATGCAGGCGCCCGCCACGGAGTCGGGCTACTCCCTGACGCTGGTCGTGAACCTGGACGCCCCGCCCATGCACCCGGACCAGCTGCTGCAGAGGTGAATATTATGTGTACAAGTAAACCATGGCATATGTATTATCCTGTATATTTATACGTGTGTTGTGGGTGTATTTTTGTGTGCACCACTGATGTCATAAAGCCTTGTTTTCCCAGCGCTATTTTCTGATGAATTGAAGAAAAAAGTGTGGGGTGAAGTACTCTGTGGTTGAACACGCAGTCCAGTGGCCGTTCGACCGGGGTGGGTGCTGACGACCGTGAGAGGTCAAGCTGTTGCACAAAAAACATGAGTGTTGTCTATGTTGGTGATGCACACATAGCGCTGAGTGTAACGCTCATGGTCATCAACTTTTGGCTGGCACTACCGCAGCAATAGTCCACGCTGAAGCCACTGCAGACTGCGTGTGGCATTGCCACCCATTGCATACGCGCGCGTGTGCCCCTCCGCACAACGACCTGCTGCCGCGCAGTTCACGGGAAAATCAGCTTTGTAACAGTGTTGCCGACACTGTGATTGGACTTGTCTTTTGGGAGCAGTCACCCCCCTTCACCAGTCACACTGGCACCACTGCCGCTGGCATCCCACCACCCAGTGTACAAGCACTGCTGGTCTCACGTGCACGGTGCTGCTGTTGCTGCTGCTTTTGCTGCTGCTGCTGCTGCTGCTGCTGCTTATACTTGTTGAAGTATACGCACCATTGTGCACCTACTTTGAAACTGCGTTAGGTTCCTGTGATTGCTGTGGCGTCACTGCTGCCCCCTGCAGGCACGAAACCCACCAGAGCGGAGGGCGCTCGCAGGAAGTCCTTTTGCAGTCTGGCACGGAAATCCTATGATGTCAATGCCGCTTCCCCCGATGTAAACGGCGCGACTGTGGTGCCTGACACGCACACTCCGCCGCCACCGCCGCTGCCTCCGCTGCCCGCCACATGCAGCCTCACGGAGCTCAAGCGCAACATGCTGGGCGCGCCCTTCACCAAGGCGTTTGTGGGGCTGCTCAGCGGAACCTCAGGCGCGATGCCCATGATGACCGTGCCCTGGCGAAAAGCGGAGGATGTATACATCGTGCCGCAGGTTAGCCCCGCCGCCCCCCGCCCCGCCCCCCCCTTGCTCCACCATTCCCACATGACCTCTTGAACCCAGTTTGCGACTTGTTTGTAAACATTTTCGGACTTGTTTGTAAACATTTTCGGACTGCCCACACAGAGCCACACAGCCTGCTCTGCCTCCCTCCTCCTCCCCCCACTTGTAGGCCCCACCTTCCCTTCGCAGCACCTCCCCTCTTGGTGGTCCAGCCTGCGCGCTCGTGCAGCGGCGTCACGAGCAGCTAGCTTGCAGCGGGCGGAACTGACATGCTGTTGCGCATGAACTCCTATCGGTCCCTCACCGCGGTGCAATACACTTCTACATGCGCACGCCGCCCCGCCACCTGTGCAAAGTCAGGCCCACCAAACCACTTTGTGCTGATGCCGCTGCTGCACTGCCGCCACTGCCGCCTCCGCCGCCGCTACTGCTGCCACTGCCGCCGCTGCTGCCACCGCCGCGCTACGGCCGTCGCCGCTGCCACCCTGCCGCCGCCGCCACCGCCGCACCGCTGCCGCCGCCGCCCCACCGCCACCGCTGCCACTCCCCTGCCTCCACGCCGCCACCGCCGCTGGCGCTGCTGCCACCCGCCATACATGCCCAGGCAGACCGAGTGACGGTCATCTTCGCGCCGGACTTTGCAGAGGCGGACGAGCGCGCCCTCATCAAGGTCTTCCTCATGGAGTTTGCCGACGCGCAGCGCTCCGCCAACAACGCGCCGCCCTCCAGCTTCTCGCCCGACCCGCCGCTCGAGCTGCGCGCCGCGCGCATCCGCGGCAAGCCCGTGGGCTACCTCAGCTTCAGTGAGTGCGCGTGCCTGCGCCTGCCTGCGCTGGGGCGTTTGGGCGCTGGGTGTTTTTGGCGCCGCCGCGCGCTGCTGCTGCCGCGGCGCTGCTGAGCAGTGCTGCGGCTGCCGTGGTACTGCTGAGCACTGCTGCTGCTGCCGCTGCTCTGCTGAGCAGTGCTGCGGCTGTCATGGCTCTGCTGAGCAGTGCTGCTGCTGCTGCATGCGCTGCCGAGCACTGCTGCTGCTACTGCTGCTCTGATGAGCATTGGCGCGGCTGACATGGCTCTGCTGAGTGCTGCTGCTGCTGCTGCTGAGCAGTGCTGCTGCTGCCGTGGCTCTGCTGAGCACTGCTGCTGCTGCAGCATGCTCTGCTGAGCAGTGCTGCGGCTGCCGTGGCGCTGCTGAGCAGTGCTGCCGCTGCTGTGCTGAGCCTGAGCACTGCTGCTGCTGCCATTGCTCTGCTGGCATCGGCGCTGCTGCCTTGGCTCTGCTGAGCACTGCTGCCGTGGCTCTGCTGAGCACTGCTGCCGTGGCTCTGCTCAGCAGTGCTGCCCCTGCTTTGCTGAGCAGTGGCCATGCAACGCCCTGTTCGCCGTTGCGAGTGCACCCTGTTGCTCTGCACTGGTACTGGCCCTGGAACTGTCGGTGTTGCGGGAGCCACTTGTGCTGCTGCAGGCACTCAGCGCCATTACTGCTGAGCAACTGGTGGCAGTGGCGCTGCCCGCCATTGCCTTGCGAGCTGCACACGCATGCGGCAGCAACAAATCACTCAGTCACGCCCGCTTGGAAATCTGCAACGTCGACGTTACACCGGCTGCTGCGCTGCCAGCACTGCCAGTGCCATTGTTGCAGCACTGCTTGTTGCTGATGCCACCGCCACTGCCCCCACCGCTGCCACCGCCGCTGCCGCTGCTGCCGCTGCTGCTGCCACTGCTGCTGCCGCTGGCGCCGCACCTGCTGGTGCTGCCGCCGCTACCACCGCCGCTACCACCGCCGCTGCCGCTGCCGCTGCTGCCACTGCCACTGCTGCTGCCACCACCGGCGCCACCACTGCTGCTGCCACCGCTGCTGCTGCCACCGCTCTTGCCACCGCCACTGCCACGGCCCCTGCCGCTGCTGCCACTGCCGCTGCTGCTGTTGCCAACGCCGCTGCCACCGCCACTGCCACCCCTGCTGCCACCGCCGCTGCTACCGCACCTGCTGGGGCTGCCGCCGCTACCACCGCCGCTGCCACCGCCGCTGCCATTGCTGCCACTACCGCTGCTGCTGTTGCCACCGCCGCTGCCGCCGCCGCCGCTGCCGTTGCTGCCACCGCCGCTGCCGCCGCTACTGCTGTCGCCACCGCCGCCACCTCGCCCGCGCGGCAGTCATGTTCCCGCAGCACGTGGCGGAGGGGCGCCTCGAGTCGTGCGTGACCCTCTTGGTGGGCTTCCGCAACTACCTGCACTACCACCTCAAGGCCACCAAGACGTACATGCACATGCGCATGCGCAAGCGCGTGGCGGGCCTCCTGCAGGTGCTCAACCGTGCTGTCCCCGAGGCCGAGGACAAGGCCAAGAAGACCGCGCAGGGAAAGACTTTCGTGCGCGCATGAGCCCCCCCCCCCCCCCCTCCCCCCCCTCAACAACGCCGCTGCCGCTGCTGCTGCGCCCGCTGCGTCCGGCGCTGCTGCTGCCGCTGCAGCGTCTGTCAGGGACAGCCACCTGCAAACGCTGCTGGCGCTGCCGCCGGGGTTGTTGCGGACTGCTGCGGACACTGTCGGCGCGCTGTTGGTGCGCAACCACTGCAAGAGCTGCCGCCGCCGCCGCCGCCACCGGTAGTCACACGCTCGTGCAACAGGGGGGCGCGCTGCTGCTAGCGGGGCCGGGGCGGTGGCGCCACCATGGGCGGCGCTGTGTGCGCCCGCTCGCATGCCTTAGGGGCTGCAGCAGCAGTCCAGGCGGCGCTGGCCGTATTGGTGCCATGACTGCGGGCGGCGCCACCCAGGCGCCCGTATGCGGGTCGACATGGCTAGACGGACAGCATTGCGTATGGCGCATGCTGCGCTGGTGGTCTGCCACTGCCGTACCTCGGGTGGGCGGCATCTGTGTAATACCCATGTCTGTTTTGTGCAGCCTGCTGACGACATAAGCGGTGGTGCGCACCCGCGGGCGTGTGCTTGGTGCGCTGCTGCCATGTACTCTTACTGTGGCGACTGCGACCGAGCACAGTGACGCATGCATGCGCAACTCTCCCCTGCACCTTCCTGGATGTTATGGTGCCGCGCTGGCAGTGCACTAGTACACCGCCATGGCACTTGAGCATTTTCATGCACTCTATTGAATACTACTCGAATTTGAGTTGGTGGAGACTTGGTGGGCGTGCATGCATGGACACGGTGTGCTGCGCGGCGTTTTGCCTGTCCTTAGCGCTTTGAAACTGTCTCCCTATGTTGAGATCTGCTCCACCCAGCACACGTGCATACCAGCTGGCTGGCCGCGAGCTGCACAACGCAGTGCTGGGCCCAACCTTTGGGGCGCCCACGGGCAAACCCACATGACTCTGGCATGTTGTTTGCACCTGCAGGCAGGCAACCACATCTGCTGCTGCAGGCGAACACACACGGCGTGAGCATTTGCGGTGTGTGCTGGACACGTCACGCCTTTGGAGTACCAGGCTCGCCGGACCAAGTCTGTGTGTGTTTTCGTCAAGACGCGCTTTGGGGCGCGGCAAGCCCCGTGCACATGGCGCGTGGCTGAAGCACCATGTCAAACAAGTACATCTCATACCGTTCGGCCTACACGGTATTATACCAGTACTGCATGGCACCAGAGCGCCCAGCACGCACTTTACTCTATGTGTATTACAGTATTGGTGTACTCTTATTAAACTCCGCTTAGGGCGCGGAAAGCCCTTCGCACACGGTGCGTGTGACCAGAAAATCAGACAGGTAGCGAAAAAACTGGGATGCTCAGTACTCTACGGGAAGCCTGGCATGTTGCCAGAGCACTACTCGAACTTGTGCACTTGTATTAAACTCCGCTTAGGGCGCGGAAAGCCCTTTGCACACGGTGCGTGTGACCAGAAGCAGGTCAGACAGGTGGCGAAAAAGCTGGCAATGCTCAGCACTGCGGACTCTAAGGGAAGCCTGGCATGTTGCCAAAGCACCACTCTAGCGGATCACAGCCCCTAGTACACCTTCATTAAATTTTTGTTTCGGGGCGCGGAAGCCCTGTGCACACACGCGCTCGACTAACACACCACGGCTTGGCATGGTCACGATATCACGGTACAATGCATCCTGAGGTGCATACCCTGCATGCTACAGTAGACTCTAGTTAAACTGCACTTATGGCGCGGAAATGCAGTCCCATGTCTTACTAGTGCACAACGCAAGTGATGGTACCAGCAATGTTTATGAACGCATGGCGCCGATGCACGCGACACGCCAGCTACACGCATCATGTGCCTGCGCACAAACATCGCACACATTGCCCGCATGGCCAACGCTCACCCATGGCACACACACATGCAGCCAGCAAATCAAACAGAGCACACACTAGCAACATCAGTAATACCCACAAAAGACTAGCCGCCAAGGTATGAGATGAATGGGGTTTTTTCATTGTACTGTAGGGGCGTGTAAAATGGTTTGCCCCGCGCCGAGCGGCGGCGCGTGGGGGGGGAGGAGCCTGGCTGGCACTGATGAAACTGTGTGTGGGGGTGTGTGCCCACAATGCAGGCGGCAGCACCCGCGAAAAGACTTCGCAGTGCTGGTCCGCGCACAAGTGGCCACTACTACATGTAGACAGCGGCTTGTAGCAGCAGCGGCTGGTTCTACAGGAGGAAAGGGGCTTGTAAACTGGCAGGGGGGGGCGGCGGCGGCAGCGGCGAGGCGCTGCAGCAGCTGCATGCCAGGCTACTGCCGCGGGCCCATGCAACTTCAACACTACACTACATACTGGCTGGGTTGTTTCCCGTTCCTGTTGCCGCGTCAGGAAACCTGACACGGCTGGGGTGCGTGGCGCGCCAAAAGCGGCGCGCAAAACGTCAACCAGCGCAGGGGGCAGGGGGGGGGGGGGGCCAGCGGGGGGCTGTGGGCCACCAATACTACACAGGGGGGGTAGTGTCCACAGCCGAGGCCGCGAGTGCACGCCGCAGCAGGCTGGCGCCTGCACCGCAGGCAGGGCTCGCCGCGCGCGCGTGTAATAGTTTTCTGTACAAGGTGCGAGGGGGGGGGGGGGGGG